>SEYY01019641.1:160000-175000 GCA_009176605.1 Armadillidium nasatum
CGTTGTTTCTCTTTCTCGTTCCCGTTCGTTCTTAATTGCGAGACTAAAAGGTAAAATCACGTATCTCTTCCAATCATTATATGCATTTTAGGTAGGGCGTACTGCTTTCCCCGTTCTACGTCTTTACCTTTCATATGCAAGCGGTTATTATGTGTAAAGGCGTTTGTTGTTGTTTTGTTGTTAACAGTGTTTATGTTGGTCTGAAAGGCTGAATAGTATATTGATGGATGTTAAATATTTTGTTGTGTAATATTGTATAGTTGATAAGGAGCTGTTGTGGGTGGCTGTTTCGTTTCTTTTTAGCCCCCCCTCCCAAACTAGTTAAATATTAACATAATTTTTAATAACAAAACAATTACTAGTTTGCTAATTAGCATAAACCTTTAATAATAATAATAATAATAATAATAATAATAATAATAATAATAATAATAATAATAATAATAATAATAATAATGAATATCAATATTGATAAATGTACCATAGTAGAGAAAGAAATTGAATATAAATGTCATAGAAAAATCATAAAAGTAATAGTGATACACAATAAAATAATAATAATAATAATAATAATAATAATAATAATAATAATAATAATAATAATAATAATAATAAAAATAAAATGTGTCCCCTCAGGAAGGACTACGTCCTGTCTGTGGGACCTTTACGAGGAAAAGTCCGCGAGTAACAAGCAAGGGTCTACAACAAAATGCCGCTGGCTGGCTAGGCCTATTGCGGAAGCCGATTTTATTCCCATTAGCAACAAAGCACGTGATTAATGTACTCGTTTAACAACTGAGTCATTCGAAGCTAAGAGCAAGTGGTAATAGCTCACATGCCCAGCTAAAACTAGGTCTCGAACCATTGACCTCTGGCACTTGCTGGGCGAGTGTTCAATCACCAGAGCTAATAATAATGTAATAATAATAATAATAATAATAATAATAATAATAATAATAATAATGATAATAATATATAATAATAATATAAGAATAATAATAATAATAATAATAATATATATATAAATAAGAATATATATATAATCCTATTCAGAGAAAATATATTATTTAAACTATATATAAATATAAATATAATTATTCAGCCATTATTTTATTAAGTAAATGAAAAAAAAAAAAAAAAAAAAAAAAAAAAAAAAAAAAAAAAAAAAAAAAAAAATCTTTTTGTTAAGAGCCAATTAAACTGTTAACATTATTATTTGATTTCCATTATACATAATGATACATTTATGCCCATTTATTATAATACCTGAATATATAATATAGATTGCTTTATGAATATTATATTATTTCATAATTAATATTATCATTCTATTAAAATGTAGCCCGATGAAAATGAAGACATATTTCAAACCCGTTCTCGTTCATTTGCTCAAATGAAGAGAGAGAGAAAAAAAACTTATTCCTTCTTTACAGGCCTCGACAAAAGCTTACACTGTTTGATTATCATTTGTAAGTCTTTTGTTAGAGCTTGGCTTTTTGTTGAACCTGTAAGACCGTGACAAAGTGATCTCTGAACACTGAAAAAAAAGCCTCACTAGTTCTCGTCTCTCCCCTTCTTTTTCTTTTTTATTCGGTTTAATGTCCATTTGTTTCGCGATTTTTCACTTCTTTTCGTTTGACAAAAACCCGGCCTTTGCCATTGACATTGAGGCGTACGTTTAACTGACACATAATTGTTATTTTAATACATTTCTTAACGTAAAGCCCTCTTTTTTACATTCCATTATAAATACGAGTATAAATATATATATATATTATATATATATTATATATATATAATAATAAATATATATATATATATATAATATATATATATATATTATTATATAAATATTATAATAAATTTAACAGTTGTTGGAAGCGTAGATAAACGTTTCGAGCCTTTCTTGACTCATTCTCAAAATCATCTGTAAATAAATTAAAAATAAAGCATGTAAAATAAATTTATAAATTCACAAAGCACTCTAAAAGTATTATTTAAAATCAAAACTATAGATTAGGTAAAATACAATTGTAAAAAACGTGAACTATCTAAAAAGATACAATTATGAAATGAGCAAAAATAGTTTCAGTCACACAGTTTACAAATGAGGATGATACATAATCTGAAATGTAAAATACTAGGGAACCACACACACACACACTCATAACGTACATACTCACATGCACTCATACACATATATATATATATATATATATACATACATTCATATACACTAGCTAATGACGGAAATTTTAAATTTCATTGGTAATGCATTGCTTTTAAAATTTTTAAATATTAAAGTTAAGTAATAAATTTCGAGACCACTACTGTGTGTTTGGCAGGGCACATGACTTATACAGTACGGAAAGGGAGTGGTGAGACCCCTATACATTGTCTGCTATGCATGTGTGTAAAGTGATCGACTATATGTGGGTATTCCTTTAATATTTGAAACTAACAGCCAACTTGAGACCACTATTGTATGTTTGGAAGGACATATAAACTTATACAGGAAAGAGAGGGAGTAGGAGGACCCCATACATTGTTTGCCGTGCATGTGTGGAGAGCGATAGAGTATTTGCGGATATTCTTTTAATATTTAAAATCAATAGCCAACTGAAACAAAACCATTTTCTGAAACTCGTTCTACATTCCCTTCAAATTGACATTAATTAATATGGGACGGATTTAAACTTTGTAATTATTTTTTCCATTTTTGAGTTTGATTATTTGATGGTTTTATATTTTTAGAATTTTTAGAATATTTTTTTAATATTAACATTATTTTAAAACGAAAAAGTAAAAAAAAAAAAATAACTGTAATATGAACTTGACAAGGTCTTAATAACTATAATAACAATAATACTCTGGATTACATTGTTTTGGATAACATATCATAACACATCCATCATATGCCCTTGTTACTGTGTGTTATTGTTTCTTTTATCATTTAGTTCAAAGGAGACAAGACATTCAGCTAACCTCTCCTCATAAAAAGAAAAGTTAAAATATCTGAATTTAAAAAAAAATGGTCTAAATTTAAAAATATTGGAAAAATTGTACCTAATTTTTTCATTGATCACATTTATTCAGTTAATTTTCCATATGTTCAATGTTTATTATTACTTTTATGTAGCTACAAATTTATACAATTTCTTCTCGAACAGTACACAAAAAATCGGTTAAAGTCATGAAATTTTTAATTGTTGGCAACTTTTCAATAAATGTTTAAAAAAATAGATTTTCGTTCACTTTCCAAATAATTTGGTCAAATAGTCAACCTCAAGTTAGGAGAGAACTTCAATGTTTCCCATTAGTAACTACAACAATATTCCTTTCTAAACCACTATAAACACTCACAAGATCATTCATTGTTATTTTAGACTCGCAAAAATCTCTCTCATGCAACCTACAGAAAATGTGAAAATATTCCATGTTTGAGCTCTAGGATTTCTTTATAAGGAGAGGGTTGCTGAATGTTTTGTCTGTTCCAAAAGAAATTTGGATTAGCCATATAAAAAGTACCGTAACAAGAGATTTAAAATTACATGCCTTAGATAGTAACAATAATTTTGCATACATTTCTTTTATCAGATTTTATTATTATTAATATTATTATTATTAATATTCAGAGGACTTTTGAATGCTTAAGTCTTCGCTGTTATCTTACTTATTAATTATTATATATATATATAAATATATATATTATATATATATATATATATATATATATATATATATATATATATATATATATATATATGGTTTTTTTTTTTGTTTCTTACTTTTTTTTTAATAGGGAAATTTTCCAAAATTTTTTTCTTCTTTTCTTATTTTAAGAAATTTTTGGGGATTTAAGAAGAATTTTAGGGGGAAAAATGTCAGGGGAAAAAAATTAAACCAAAAATAACAAATTTAATGATTTGTTTGTTTCAGATTTTTTTCCTTTCCTTAAAAAAAAAAAAAAAAAAAAAAAAAAAAAAAAAAAAAAAAAAAAAAAAAAAAAAAATTAATAGTTGACTAAGTAAACTAATTGTTAACATTAGATAAAAAATTATTAATGGATAAAAATAAGTATTATAACACACGCACGAACAATATGCAAAAATGATCTTTAAGTATAGCTTACCTAAGGGTTGGAAGGCTTTATCTATTGTATTTAATCAGTAGATATTGTTATTATTATTATTATTATTATTATTATTATTATTATTATTAATATATATTATTTTAAAAAAAAAATATTTTATTTCTTATTATTATTATTATTATTATTATTATTATTATTATTATTATTATTATTATTATTATTATTATTATTATTATTATTACTATTATATTATTATTATTATTTTAATATAAAATAAATGAACGAAAATTAGCATAGAAAGAAGTAAATCATAAATACTTTTTTTTGAACTTTTAAGAAAAGATTTTTCAGGAAGAAAATTTGCATAACGTGAAATGAAGGTCCACGGTCTGATTCCTAAATGGAAACTTTTTAGAGAAGTGTGTTGTGTATACGGTAACAAATCGGATTCATAAATAAAGTTAGGATAAAAAAACGAAAGTCATAAAAACTATTTTTTTTTGTATTTTTTTATGATGTATAAACTACAAAAAAAATAAAAAAAATAAAAAAAATAAAAAATAAATAAATAAATATCAGACAGTAAGAATTTCAAATATGTCCCAACGATAATGTGAGAAAAAATGTCCCCCTTTTTTTTTTGTTTTTTTTTTTATTTCTTATAAAATAACTTGTTTAAGATACTTTCTTATAAATAATTATATCTCCTAGACATTGAATTTTTTTTATTTATTTATTTTTTATTGTATAATTTTTGTCATTTGTCTGGATTCCCAAGGATTCTTTGACATAGAGTAACTGTTCGGACTCTTGAGTCGAATGAACAGTGTTCGGTTCTTAGAAACTTTTTTTAAGAGAAGTTCGTCTCAATTAAAATTTAAAAAATTTTTCGTTAGGCATTTTTGAACTTCACACCTTTAGGACATTGTCGTTAATGTCCTACAAGTGTGAAGTTCGAAAAAGGATAATGATAAAAACACGCCTCATTAAAAGCTATTAGAAACTTCTAATAACTCGTGATAATTAGAAGTCTGAACACACTAAGAGGGAATGGAGGGGGTGTAGGGATGGGGGGGGGGGTTAAAAGGACTTGGGGTAAATTCTTTTAAGCTAATTAAAAAAGACTTCTTTGAAACTCATTAGCATTATTGTGATGACCTCGTCGAAGGAAGAATCCATTTAGTATCTAATCTTCTATTAAAAATGTCTCTTTAGGCCCTTAAATAGGTTTTAATCTTCTTTAATTAGAATTAGCCCCTAAATATAAAGACAAAATCGGAAATAGATTCGAAAGACAAGAAAACTCTCTCTTTTATTTTTTTATATTCACTGTTAAACAAGAAATTCCTAAACTCAGATATTGCATTTTCTTTCTATTTATTATTTTGCATAATAATATAATTTTATTATAATGGTGTTTTAACAATAAAATCAACATTATTAAATTTGCATTGATGATTTACCAACATTTATTTTATTCGTAACATTTTTCCAATTATTTTTTTTAAATTTTGTTTTATTTCATTTTTTTAACATTAAAAAACCAAGGGGAATTTATTTATCACTTTTTATTAACCCATATTTTACTGGATTTTCTAACCAGAGAATAACTATGCCTAATAATCCTCCAGATGTAACACTTATGTGAGAATCTTGAAATCTTTACAGTAAAGGTACGATTGGTAAGATAGCCCTTTCTTTAAAGTTCAGACCTCAAATTCTTTTGAATCATCACCATAAAAGGTTCAAATCTCATAGTGATCTCGTACATGCGATTAAAAAGGAAATGTTTTGAAGGCTTAAAAATAAGTTTTCAAGGATGTTGTCGTTTGCGTTTTGATGATATGTGAATACCGGGGCAGGTGTTTATACAACTTGTCGAGAACTTACTAATTTGCAAAATGACATATACAACAATACGCCTTAGCACTTATGGAAGCAATTCGCTGGTAAACTGTTCTCTTAGTATGTGTATACCAACAAATACTAGCAATACAAAGGGCAAATTGCAAATCCTTAATTAAATTTGTGAATACTACGCTTATCCATCTGATCTACGAGAAGAAGAATTTAGTAAAATCTTTGGGACCTTTCTTGATTTAAATTCAATAAAATCTTTGAGACTTTCCTAGATTTAAATTCAAAAAAATCTTTGGGACCTCCGTAGATTTAAATTCAATTGAACCTTAATAAATTTAAATTCATTAAAATCTTTGGGACCTTCCTAAGTTTAAATTCAATAAAATCTTTGAGACTTTGCTAGATTTAAATTCAATAAAATCTTTAGAGCTTTCCTAGAATTAAATTCATTAAAATCTTTCTAGAGTTAAATTAAATAAAATATTTGGGACTTTCCTAGATTTAAATTCAATAAAATCTTCGGGGCCTTCCTAGATTTAAATTCAATAAAAATCTTTGGGATTTCTCTAGATTTGAATTTATTAAATCTTAGGATCCTTCCAAGATTTAAATTCGATAAAATCTTTGGGACTTCTCTTGCTTTGAATTCATTAAAATTGGGACCTCTTTAGATTTAAATTCATTAAAATCTTTGGGACCTCCGTAGATTTAAATTCAATGGAAACAATAGATTTAAATTCATTACAATCTTTGGAACTTTATAGGTTTAAATTCAATAAAATCTTTGGGACTTTCCAAGATTTTAAATCATTAAAATATTTAGGATTTTCATAGATTTAAATTCATTAAAATCTTAGGGACCTTCCTAGATTTAAATTCAATAAAATCTTTAGGAATCCTAGATTTAAATTCATTAAAATCTTTGGGACATTCCTAGATTTAAATTCATTAAAATCTTAAGAACTTTCCTAGATTTAAATTCAATAAAACATTTGGGACTTTTCTAGATTTAAATTCATTAAAATCTTCGAGATCTTTCTAGGTTTAAATTCAATAAAATCTTTGGGACCTTCCACGGTTTAATTTCAATAAAATCTATGGATTTAGCATTAAATTCAATAAAACTTAACAAATTCAATAAAATCTTGGGACCTTTCTAGATTTAAATTAAATAATATTTTTGGGACCTTCCTAGATTTAAAAAAAAAATTCATTAAAATCTTTGGGATCTTCTTAGATTTAAATTTAATAAAATCTTTGTGACCTTCTTAGATTTAAATTCAATAAAATCTTTGAGATCTTCCTAGATTTATACACTTACAAAGCTTATCACATACACGTGCATTTGCACTCAAAATCTAAACATGATTTGGATACACTTACTGCAAAAGTTAGCACAACAAAATAGTGAGATAAACCAGCCATAGGTATCATTGCATGACGATATAGTTATTGATTCATGTGCATGGTGATGGTTCGATTCCTTATGCGAATTTTAAGTAGGAACTACCTCCCCTTCTTGAATAGTAACAAGGAAAGTAATAAAAACTGTTTTTTTAAATTTGAAATTTAGATCATTTTTTTTTTTAATTTTAAATATAATGAGGTGTAAATTTTTAAAAAAAAAATTACACAAATATATCTTACTAATTAGGTTTTGCAATTATCTTTTAAGAAAATAAATGTGAAACTACTTTTCTAAACGTGTTTGTTAAACGTGCATTTTAGATATTGAAAACCTTTCTTGATATTAGTGGTTTTTGTAGTTGAATATTTAGCTATGCCTACATTGCCTTCTTTTTAGTTGGATACTCCCATTTTTGTAAAAATTTTCTTTTTAAATTTTAAATTTAATTTCAATTAATTTAATATATTATTATATATATATATATATATATATATATATATATATATATATATATATATATATATATATATATATATATATATATATATATATATATATATATATATATATATATATATATATATATATATATATATATATATATATATATATATATATATATATATATATATATATATATATATATATATATATATATATATATATATATATATATATATATATATATATATATATATATATGTTAAAGAGAAATCCGAACACCTCATACAGCAACGACATAACAATCATAAATTGTTCTAATAACTTCTCTTCTATTTAAATTTAGACATTATAAAAAAGACTAAAATCCTTCCTAAATACGTTGAAAGGACATCCGAGGAGAAGGAGAGGAAGGAAAATCCCTCAATAAAATACTATCGAATGTAAATGCTAAGTTAGGTCTGATTCAATATGGCTTTTGATTATATGAATAATTAGAAGGAACAGGTTGGCTCTCTCTCCTCGTTTCAGTTCCTAATGAGAAGCAAACACATAAGCTCGGAGGGAGGAGGGAGGAAAGAGAGTGGGGAGTGGGCAAATCTGTGGGGGAGTCTTTATCCTGAAGAAGGAAGAAGTTATCAGAGAGAGAGAGAGAGGGGAGAAAAATTGGGGAAAATAAAGCATAAGGAAAAAGAGGATCTTAGGGAAATAAAAAATATAATTGGAGCTAAGTTAGGAGAAGAGATTGCATTAAGTATTTTCCTCTTTTATTATTATTATTATTATTATTATTATTATTATTATTATTATTATTATTATTATTATTATTATTATTATTATAGTTATTATTACTATTATTATTTATGTTTTTATTATTAATCATTATTATTATTATTATTATTATTATTATTATTATTATTATTATTATTATTATTATTATTATTATTATTATTATAAACATTATGTCCCACATGGCCACAGGGTGGTGTCTGCTACAGTAATTATTTTTAATCCTTCTACAACCGTTCATGGGAATCAAAAAAAGGTTATATAAATGGATTCGCTGCTCCTTGAATCAGACGAAGAAAATTATATATATATATATATATATATATATATATATATATATATATATATATATATATATATATATATATATATATATATATATATATATATATAATATATAAATAATATATATATATAATATATATATATATATATATATATATATATATATATATATATAGATTTCTATTTTTATAAACAGATATTGCAATTTAATTTTCTTTTTTCAGACTCCTTTAAACTAAGAATAAATTAACAAATTAATGCTCTCATTTCGTTACATATTTTTTATAAAATTTTTAAGACGTCATCAGAATATAATTTATTTTTCCCATTACTGAAAAAAACTTCAATTTGACAGCTAATTATTACTCTAAAATTTGCAAACTTTTGCGGAAGAAACAAATTCACAGACTAGGAAGAGAGAGAGAGAGAGAGAGAGAGAGAGAGAGAGAGAGAGAGAGAGAGAGAGAGAGAGAGAGAGAGAGAGGAAGGATATTGACTATTTAGACTAAAATTATATTCCATACTCGCCTTGATTATTTTCCTTGTTTAACAATTATTTTAAGAGTCCTTATGTGATCAATATTTATTTTCCAATTTTCTGTAATGTGTGGGAGACAGATTTACAGACGAGAGAGAGAGAGAGAGAGAGAGAGAGAGAGAGAGAGAGAGAGAGAGAGAGAGTGGATACTGACTGCTAAGACTAAAATTATATTCCATAGTCACAATGGTTATATTTCTCGTTATAGAATAATTTTAACAGAGTCCTTACAATCAACATTTTTCTTTAATATTTAGTACTATGTGGTTAACCTGGTAGTTTATTATCTGCATTAAAGGTCGACTCTGTACACAAGCAATTGATCAAACATTTTAAATTTTATTTAAAGTTTCTACATATCAATTTATTATAATTCCTAGTACTGTTATGAAAATGATGATATACCAGAAAAGTCCTATGTTGAGCTATAAAATATTGTTCATAACAATTAATCGCAAAAGGATTATTTTAATTAAATAATAAATAAGAACTTATTTTTCATGTAAAGGTATATTTAGAAATCATTTTTAGTCTTATATTTTATTTGAAAACGAATACCTAAATGGCTAAAATATGTTTCTGTACTTCAAAGAAAATGGCTGAAATCTGTTTCTTTACTAATAACAAAATAGATAAAATCTGTTTATATATGGCTGAAATCTATTTCTTTACTAATAACAAAATACATATAATCTGCTTTTATATGGCTGAAATCTATTTCTTTACTAATAACAAAATACAAATAATCTATTTCTATACTTCTAACAAAATGACCAGATCTCTCTCTCTCTCTCTCTCTCTCTCTCTCTCTCTCTCTCTTCTCTAATATATATATATATATATATATATATATATATATATATATATATATATATATATATATATATATATATATATATATATATATATATTATATCTAAATGTTTAGAATATGATTCTATACTTCTAACCAAATGTCTAGAATCTGTTTCTATATTTCTGACAAAATAACTAGAATCTGTTTCTTTACTTCTAACAAAATAACCAGAATTTATTTCTATACTTTCAACAAAATGTTTACAAACACTTTCTTTCCTTCTAACAAAATTCTTTTCTTTGCAGCCTTCAAGATCGAACGCTTCTCACGTCGTCCTTACCAGCATCGATTTCAGCTCATCTGGACTTTACAGATGCGAAATTTCAGTTGAAAATCTCTTCAATACTCTTAACAGATACGGAAGACTTCTGGTTGTGGGTAAGTTAATTCTTCAGAATAATGAGACCAACCAAGTCTTTTCACGCACACACACACACAGGCATATATATATATATAATATATATATATATATATATATATATATATATATATAATATATATATATATATAAATTATATATATATAATATATATATATATATATAATATATATATATATATATATATATATATATATATATATATATATATATATATATATATATATATATATATATATATATATATATATATATATATATATATAATATATATATATATATATATATATATATATATATATATATATATATATATATATATATATGTAGATCTGGCCTGCAGGGATCTCCATATTAAGCGAAATCATTATTTTTCTCGTATTTTGAATTAATTCTAATTTATTTTTTTTTTTTTTATTTTTTTTTATTTTTTTTTTTTTTTTAGAAAAAGACGAAAATTTTCGAAATATATTTAATAGAATCTTGAATCAAAGGATTAAGAGTCGGAAACAATAACTCAAGATTTGAAAATTTTACTTATTTTAATTTAGTTAATTGGATCCTTAACTATGAATACACACACATGCACACACACACACAAACTTACAATCACACACTCACGTAAAATATATATATATATATATAATATATATATATATATATATATATATATATATATATATATATATATATATATATATATATATATATATATATATATATATATATATATATATATATATATATATATATATATATATATATATATATATATATATATATATATATATATATATATATATATATATATATATATATATATATATATATATATATATATATATATATATATATATATATATATATATATATATATATATATATATATATATATATATATATATATATATATATATATATATATATATATATATATATATATATATATATATATATATATATATATATATATATATATATATATATATATATATATATATATATATATATATATATATATATATATATATATATATATACATATATATATATTTATAATTATATATACATTTATGTCTGATAAAAAGAGTCGATCATTTTATATTGAGGAAGTATGTTTAAAAGCTTAAATTGAAAAACGTCGTAAAATAAAAATTTTGCTTCAAATTTGGACACCAAATCGAAGCTTTTGTTTTTCCTAAATGCTGACAACATTTTAAAGTCTTTCCTTTCCCGCTATTATTATTATTATGCAAAAAAAATTTTTTTTGAGGGGTAAGGGTCAAAAAAAAAAAAAAAAAAAAAAAAAAAAAAAAATCTCCCCAACCGCGCTATTTTGATTCGGGGAAATCTGGAAGGTTATGAGGGGGAAGGGGGGTGGAGGGTGTTCAAAGAATGAAAATCATCAAATTTTTGAAAGGGAACAGTATTTCAGGGCCTTGGAGTTGTTCCTTCAATGGAGTTCGACACGCAACCTTACAATAATTGGTCTTCCGCCTTTTCCAGCCTCTCTCTCTTTTTTTTTTTTTTTTTTTTTTTTTTATTTATTTAGGTTTTTTAAAAAAATTCTTACTTCGCTTTCTCAATGAACATACTAAATCATTTTTTTTTAAATATATTATATATATATATATATATATATATATATTATATAATATATATATATATATATATATATATATATATTATATATATATATATATATATATATATATATATATATATATATATATATATTAGTGAAAATACTAATACTATCTTTATTAAATCGAGCATTACTTTTCGGATTGGTAAAATCCGGAAATCCAGGACATACTTCCATCTTCTATTTTTTCCCCTTTCTAAGACTCATGTCGGCTATTGACATATAATTTTTTATTTGAATATCCCCCAACTCTGGCGAGTTCTCAGCACATGTGGGATTATGATCTTTCCAACCATAATATATACAGTATGTATCGTAACATGTGGGACCCACTTGGACAGTGGACAGGGGACATCTACACAGCGTAAAAGGTTCATAAAAACACATGTCCTACAAGTCATAGTTTGTGACATACATGATGTTAAAGTTAACATAGTGATAGTTTTTGTTTTCCATGTATTAAGCTGGATTTAGTGTCATGTAGGATATAATGTTGAATTTATGACAGTAGATACAATAGGGAATTATAAAACAATAGATAGTAATAAGAAGGGAAGTGAAAATATAAATAAAATAACAACAAAAATGATACAAAAATTATCACAATGTAAGAGTTTTGTTAACAAACCTTATTGAAATATGTCGTATGTTTTTTTTTTTTTTTTTTTTTTTTTAAACCATGAATTTCCTCCTTTTCTTATTTTCTCTCTTATTACCGTCTATTGTTTGATAATTCAATATTGAATCTACTATCATAAATCCAAAATTGTATGCGGTTTGATTCTAAATTCAGTAAACTACATAAAAATTTAAAACATTCAACTTGTTTACTTTAACACCCCGTATCTGACAATCTATTGCTCGTAGGGCATATGATTATATAAACTATTTCCACTATGTAGGTTCAGCCTTTTCACTGTCCGATTGGGTCCCACATGTTATGATACACCCGTATATATATAAATATATATATATAATATATATATATATATATATATATATATATATATATATATATATATATATATATATATATATATATATATATATATATATATATATATAATATATATATATATATATATATATATATATATATATATATATATATATATATATATATATATATATATATATATATATATATATATATATATACCGAATAGCGATTGCAGGTATATTATTAGGCGATTTGGGACAATTCATTTGACTTCAGAAAGAAACAAGACACACCTTTAATCTACTTGTGCTACAAGCATTTTATTTATATATATAATATACATATATATATATATATATATATATATATATATATATATATATATATATTATATATATATATATATATATATATATATATAATATATATATATATATATATATATATATATATATATATATATATATATATATATATATATATATATATATAATATATATTTATATTTATATATCGGGTTAACTTTAAAATTATATAAATGGAAGTATATATAAACAAATTCCGCTTCTCTTTTACTATATCAGTTATAATATAATAATAATAATAATAATAATAATAATAATAATAATAATAATAATAATAATAATAATAATAATTAAAGAAAATTCATACCCTCAATTATTACAAATAATAAATGTAAACCGACGACAACATCAACCATTACTACTACAACTACTACTACTACTACTAATAATAATAATAATAGTAACGATAATAAGAACAGTAATAATAATAACAGCAGTAATGATAATTATAATAATAAATAATACTAATAATTTATTATTTTATTATTATTATTCTTATTAATGTTATTATTATTATTATTATTATTATTATTATTATTATTATTATTATTATTATTATTATTATTATTATTATTATTATTATTATTATTATTATTATTATTATTATTATTATTATTATTATGATTTTTATTATCTTTATAATTATTATCATCATCATCATCATTATCATGTTTATTATTAATTATTATTCAATTATTAATTATTATTATTATTATTATTATTATTATTATTATTATTATTATTATTATTATTATTATTATTATTATTATTATTATATTATTATTAATTTAATTTTTTTTTTTACATTTTAGTTTTTGCTATCTTCATTAATTTAAAAGCTATTATTTTTAAAATATATTATTAATATAATTTTTGTATCATTATTTTTTTATTGTTATTTTTATTATTGTTTTTGAAAAAGTAGATTAGAAAAAGATTAAAAAAAAAAATTTAAAAAAAAAAAAAAAAAAAAAAAAAAAAAAAAAAAAAAAAACTTAAAGTATCTAATGTTTGGTTTTTACTTTTAGACTTCATTTTAATAATGATTGATATAAATTTTGTATTAAATTAATGGACTCAAAGAACAAATTCGTTCCTCCAGGAAGACCAATTCAGTTTTGTATTTATAACATATAAAGTATATGATTTTTGCTAGTACAAACTCTGTAACTGAAAAAAATGAATAAAAATTAAAGATTATTATTAGTATTTTAATTATTATTATTGGGAAGATAGTATTAACAATAATCGTAATAATAATAATAATTCCATAATAATAATAATAATAATAATAATAATATATAATAATAATAATAATAATAATAAATAATAATAATAATAATAATAATAATAATAATAATAATAATAATAATAATAAATAATAATAATAATAATAATAAT
>SEYY01019641.1:190000-197500 GCA_009176605.1 Armadillidium nasatum
ATATATATATATATATATATATATATATATATATATATATATATATATATATATATATATATATATATATATATATATATATATATATATATATATATATATATATATATATATATATATATATATATATATATATATATATATATATATATATATATATATATATATATATATATATATATATATATATATATATATATATATATATATATATATATATATATATATATATATATATATATATATATATATATATATATATATATATATATATATATATATATATATATATATATATATATATATATATATATATATATATATATATATATAATAAGCCGACGTACTGACAAATTTGAAATTTTGCTAATATTTTGCAGAAAGATTTGCAAAATGATACTATAGTTCTTTTCCTATTAAGATAACTTATCACCACGTTGAGTGTATTATTTTTGGGGTTAGCAGATTTGTAGGCGAGAGTCATCTCTTATTTGATGAAATATAATGTTAATCTGTTATGTACGTGGAAAACGCTTGAATATAATGACTTGTGGGGTTGATGTTATGAAAGTCCCAGGCTTGATTCCTGGGCAGAAACCCCCACTAGAGAGATTTCCCTCTACAGATTACAAAATCCCCTTAAAAGAAAAAAATAACATTTATATATTAATAATGTAAATAACTAATAAGAGCATACGTAACTAATAGTTAGCATTATTAATAGTTATTATTAATGTACATAATCAGAAATAGTGTACAAAACTGATAAGAGAGAATTTACATAACTAATAGCTACATGATTCCTTACTTAATTAATCGATAATATAACTAATAGATGTTAACTGACTTCTTAACTAATTGTAAATATTGAATTTCATTAGACTATATAAACTTTAAAATCTGCTCTATTTTTTAAACTATATAAACTTTAAAATGTGCTCTATGTTATGAAATATATAAACTTTAAAATCTTCTCTATCTTATGAATTATATACTTTAAAACCTGCTCTATCTGATAAGCTATATAAACTATAAAGTCTGCTTTATCTTATAAGCTATATAAACTTTAAATTTGCTCTATTTTATAAACTATATAAACTTTAAAATCTGTTTTATCTTATAAACTATATAAATTTTAAAATCTGCTCCATCTTATAAACTATATGAAAGTTAAAATCTGCTCTATTTTATGAATTATATAAACTTTAAAATCTGCTCTTTTTATAAGCTATATAAACTATAAAGTCTGCTCTATCTCATAAGCTATATAAACTTTAATATCTGCTCTATCTTATAAACTATATAAATTTTAAAATCTCTTCTATATTTATAAACTATATAAACTGTAAAATCTGCTCTATCTTATAAACTACATAAATTTTAAAATCTCTTCTATATTTATAAACTATATAAACTTTAAAATCTTCTCTATTTTCTGAACTTTATTATCTGCTCTATCTTTTAAAATATATAAACTTTAAAATCTGCTCTATATTTATAAACTATATAAATTTTAAAATCTGATCAATCTTATAAACTTTAAAGTCTGCTCTATCTTATGCTGCCTACACATTAATAATCAGTAGAATTATTAATATTTTTAGAAGCAATCAAGTCTGTAAAGGATCTTATAACTCACACTTGCGAACCTTGAGGGAAATTCGTGCGGAGCTAGAAATTGGCTTTTTTAATTCAACGATTATATATATATATATATATATATATATATATATATATATATATATATATATATATATATATATATATATATATATATATTATATATATATATATATATATATATATATATATATATATATTAATATATATAGTATATATATATATATATATATATATATATATATATAATATATATATATATATAATATATATATATATATATATATATATATATATATATATATATATATATATATATATATATATATATATATATATATATATATATATATATATATATATATATATATATATATATATATATATATATATATATTATATATATATATATATATATATATATATATATATATATATATATATATATATATATATATATATATATATATATATATATATATATATATATATATATATATATATATATATATATATATATATATATATATATATATATATATATATATATATATATATATATATATATATATATATATATATATATATATATATATATATATATATATATATATAATATATATATATATATATATATATATATATATATATATATATATATATATATATATATATATATATATATATATATATATATATATATATATATATATATATATATATATATATATATATATATATATATATATATATATATATATATATATATATATATATATATATATATATATATATATATATATATATATATATATATATAGATATATATATATATATATATATATATATATATATGATATACACATTAAAATTTAATGTATATTTTTTTAATTATTGCAATTATATTAATTTTTTAATATTAGATTAAGAAGCTTAAGATAATATTTTGTTTTATATGACCTTCAATAATTATGAAGATGGAAGTGTGCGGCCCTTAACCAAATGAAAATGGAAGTATGTGGTTCGCGAGTTAAGAAAAATACTACATAAACTTTAAAATCTGATCTATCTTGTAAACTATAAAATTCAAAATCTTCTCTATTTTATAAACTTTAATATCTGCTCTATCTTATAAACTATATAAACTTTAAAATCTCTTCTATATTTATAAACTATATAAACTTTAAAATCTGCTCTATCTTATAAACTATATAAACTTTAAAATCTGCTCTATCTTATAAACTATATAAACTTTATAATCTCTTCTATATTTATAAACTATATAAACTTTATAATCTCTTCTATATTTATAAACTATATAAACTTTAAAATCTGCTCCATCTTATAAACTTCCAATATATAATCACTACTGTTATAACCATTTGAAGCTACAAAAATCTAATAAGTAATCGAAACTGTAAAGGTCTCACGCGTTTCTCGGCTTCGTAAATACTTATTTCGTATAGCGAATTTGATCGAGATAATTTTGAAGATAAAAATGGGCTAACTATCATAGTATTTGTGTTAGTATATGTTTATATTATTTGACCAAGGTCCGGTTAGGTATGTTTTTAATGTTTTTTTTTTTTACATATTTTTTGTTTTTATTTTTGGGGTTTACATAAAATTTTTCGTATACACATGACAAGATATATATATATATATATATATATATATATATATATATATATATATATATATATATATATATATATATATATATATATATATATATATATATATACTTCATTTCCAATTTTTTTTCTTTTTTTTCTAATTTTAAAAAAGAGTGAGAGAGAGAGAGAGAGAGAGAGAGAGAGAGAGAGAGAGAGAGAGAGAGAGAGAGAGAGAGAGAGAGAGAACATTATTTTATAATTTATTATTTTATAATTGTCTTGTATTTAGTGTTTTGAAAATGAAGAAAATGATAAATGGTGGTGAAAGCGACATCATCTTTGACAAGAGTAATTATGTCATTTTTTTCACTCTCTCTTTCTTTCTCTCTCTGACTCTCTACCTCTCTCTCTCTGTTTCCGTTAAGTAATTTATCCTCCATTTCTGGAGAAGAAAAACAAAGAAATCATTGCAACAGCGACCATTAGGAAACTTCTGTCCTCATTTTTTTACTTTTTCACCTACTTCTTTTGAAAACTTTTTCACCTTCAAGATTTTTTTTCCTTTTCATTCCTCGTTCTCCTGTGCGAGGCAATAAGGGTTTAACTAAAGACATTTTGTTTCGACCCAATCTGGAGGTGTACCTCCAGTAATGACTCTAAATAATGATCTGTACGGCAATGGAAGGGTGCACGAACACACCTGAGAGCGCGAGAGACCTCTCCCTCCTCTCCCTTCTTCTTCTTCTTCTTCTTTCTGCCTCACCGGACGATTGGAATCAATAAACAGAGAAAGGATAAATGAGAAAAGTCGTTCAGACTCCCAACTATTAATTTATTAGTCCATTAGAGGCAATAAGTGAAAATACAAAAGAAATTGAGAACTGATGCTCCATTATGTCATGAACTTCCAATTTTGTTCATTTGAACTTTCTTAAAGGAAAGCGATATCGCAGGTGATCGTCTCTTATTTTCTTCTTTCTACGTGATTGTGCAAAACATTTTCTGTTATGATCATAATGTTGTTAAAAGTTTCTTAAAAAGATTAAAAGAGTTTACAATAATTATACTCTTTCTTATTTTTATCTATATTCTGGAAGAGGTTTGACAATCATACTCGAAATTGTAATATTAAGATATATATTTTTAAAGATTTTTATTTTTTTTTTGGCGGAAATAAGCCATAGCCCAGACAAAATCCACCAGAGTTGTGGAAACTAACTGCGAAATCGATCTACATCAAAGACTGACATGTCTTAATATACGGCATTTAAAAAGTTTGTAAGTCGAAGTGAGTAGGGAAAAGAGAAGAAGGAAGTGTGCTCCAATTGTCACACGATTTATTGGGCAAACAACCTCGGAGGTGCGTCAGAACAACTAACCTATCAGACTGTGACTTTGTGAGAATTATAATCTGATATTTCCAAGAAAGAGAACCAGAAAGAAAATACAAGTCATAACAGAGGAGGTTTGAGTTGTGTTTTCAAAGATTTTGTAACTGTGTGGAAAAGATAAAGGTGCTGAATTTTTAAACATTTAAAAAATCAGAGATCGTGTGCTATTCGAGGCGTGTATATATATATATATATATATATATATATATATATATATATATATATATATATATATATATATATATATATATATATATATATATATATATATATATATATATATATATATATATATATATATATATATATATATATATATATATATATATATATATATATATATATATATATATATATATATATATATATATATATATATATATATATATATATATATATATATATATATATATATATATATATATATATATATATATATATATATATATATTATATATATATATATATATATATATATATATATATATATATATATATATATATATATATATGAGAACGAATTATTTATATGACAGATTTATTTTTAATTAATGTTCGAAAAGATTAAATATCAAACTCTTCAATTTCGTCTCAGGACAATTCTCAGAATTAAAATACTCCCATTCATGAATATTTTAATATTATCGCTGTTGTTATTATTTATTTATTTTTATTCTTCGCTTTTCTTCTTTTTCTTCTTTTTTGTTTTCTTCTTTTTCTTTTTCTCTTTTCTTCTTGTTCTTCTTTTTTCTTCTTGTTCTTCTTTTTCATGTTCATGTTCTTGTTCTTGTTCTTCTTGTTCTTGCTCTTGTGTTTCTTCTTTTTCTTCTTCTTCTTCTTATTATTATTATTATTATTAATTATTATTATTATTATCATATTTTTATTATTTTAATCATTGTGGTTATAAGCGAAATTCATTTCAAAAATTTTTCTTTTTTCAAATATTTTTTTTTCAGATAATTTTTGCCAAACATTTTTTTAATCACTTCTTTCATAATTAACAATCTTTCCTCTATGAAATAATTAATAAAACTTGAGAAAAAAAAAACAAATCTGGGTTTTGTTTTTAAAAACTACGATGTTAAAAAAATAAATCATTTAATAATCATGTGATTTAGAAGGAGTCACCTGTGGTTATATAAATGAAGTCAACCTTGGTTATATAAATGAAGTCAACCTTGGTTATATAAATGAAGTCAACATTGATTATATAAATGAGGTCAACCTTGGTTATATAAATAAAGTCAACCTTGATTATGTAAATGAAGTTTACCTTGATTATATAAATGAAGTCAACTTTGATTACATAAATAAAGTCAATCTTGATTACATAAATGAAGTCAACCTTGGTTATATAAATGAAGTCAAGATTGATTATATAAATGAGATCAACCTTGGTTATATAAATGAAGTCAACCTTGATTATGTAAATGAAGTTTACCTTGATTATATAAATGAAGTCAACTTTGATTACATAAATAAAGTCAATCTTGATTACATAAATGAAGTCAACCTTGGTTATATAAATGAAGTCAACATTGATTATATAAATGAGGTCAACCTTGGTTATATAAATGAAGTCAACCTTGATTATGTAAATCAAGTTTACCTTGATTATATAAGTGAATTCAACCTTGATTATGTAAATGAAGTCAACCTTGGTTATGTAAATGAAGTCAACCTTGATTATGTAAATGAAGTCAACCTTGATTATGTAAATGAAGTAACCGTGGTTACATAAAAGAAGTCAGCCTTAAATATAAGGTGGCTTCTAATCGAATTGAGATACCTGAATCCGCAAACGGTAGATTTTGGTACGTCGGAAGCAACATCCGAATCAATTTGGGAAGTTTTCCCGGATTTGGATGCGGAACCACTGTCGGATAATCTTATTTACTTATTCACTGCAATGGTTATAAGTAATATAAAATAATACATAAAATGGAATTGATAAAAGATTTTTTTTCCTTTTACAAACGTGATATATATATATATATATATATATATATATATATATATATATATATATATATATATATATATATATATATATATATATATATATATATATATATATATATATATATATATATATATATGCAATGCCTTGCAATTGCACGGTATATTAAGAAGTATAGGGTTAAAGATAGCTTTGTTCACTTATTATGTTTATTTCTTAAGCCTAATAGTACAGCATTATCAAATTTTCATCACCTTATTCAATATTCTATTTACTCTACACCGGGACTTAGGCAAGGTTAATAATCATAAACTGTACAGCTTATAGCGTTTTCACTACCTAAGTATTGAATTTTAAGCACTGCAAACCCACTTCTTTCCCTTTATATTAAGCCTTATTTTCTTTCTTTTAGAGCGATGCTCTCAATACATGTTTCTAGGCACGCAGATATGGCCTTACTAACGCTCTCTTCTGCCTTCCTCCTTTGGCTCTCAATCCTTTCAAATGGGCCAATCACGCTCGGCTTTAATATCACCTGATATAAGTTTGATGGGTCGTGTTTCATTTCAATACAGTGGTGATCCCAGAGTCTGGAAATTCTTAACTATAACTGGTACTTAAGAATTTTCCTTGCCTTCGTCCCTCTTACATACTAATTTACAACAATGCAAAGGAAAGTAGAAAGGAAGGATGTTTTAAATTGCCAAAGTTAGAGGATAAGAAAAAACAATCTTAGTATTAAGGATATAGTATCTGAATAGTAACATCATATTATGTAACAATCTTAGTATTAAGCAATGAGTAACACTCATTGCTTCCGATACTATATTTGTTTTAATAGCATTTTGGTTCCTGTAATATAATTATTATTAATGCATCCTCATTTTAAAAGCCATCTATTCCATCTAAG
>SEYY01019641.1:205000-210000 GCA_009176605.1 Armadillidium nasatum
ACCGAGGCTCAAACGGTAAAGTGATTGACTCGCGTGCTTGAGGGCGCCGGTTCGATCCCACTTGGGGATCCTAGGTATATACTACCTAGAAAAGTTTCTCCGGTTTTTAAAAAAAAAAAAAATAAAAAAAATAACCCAGACTTTCGTTAAATAGTTTTCCGGTCTTTCAATTTTTCTATATTGATAATAATATCGCTTAAAATTAATCGATATTCGGTTTAGAATAAACTTTTTGAATTATTTTTTGAGTTATTGTTCATTTTTCTGTGAATAAGTTATTGTTCATATTTTCAGTAAATATGAATCAAAGATTTAGATTCAATTTGTTCGACATACTGGACCCCTTCTTGTCTTTTATATATATATATATATATATATATATATATATATATATATATATATATATATATATATATATATATATATATATATATATATATATATATATATATATATATATATATATATATATATATATATATATATATATATATATATATATATATATATATATATATATATATATATATATATATATATATATATATATATATATACATAAAACAAAAACAAAAATTATTTGATATTATTATTAACATGCATAAAAAAACAACTAAAATTTTTTATCGATTTTCAAATTTAAAAAAAAAAAATTTAAATATTTTTGTAATTTCTGATAATAGGAACAAAAATGGGAGGAGTTTCATTTTGAAAAACTAAAAAAAGTATGGCGAATCTAAATGTGAAGCGCATTATTGTAATAATAAGTATACTTTTTATTTATTTTTTCACCTTAGATTAAACAAGGCCTTGGTCCGAATTATGACGTCACGTAATGACGTCACGTATGGGTCAAAATCAATGTCACTTTTCTAATGAGAAAAGGCAAAGAAAAAGCTCTCATGTCAAGTTGCTCAGAAAGCTGGCTTTCCTATTTGCATAATTTGATTTAAAAATTTTCATGTAATAAATATATTATATAAAACAATGGAATGAATATATATATATAATATATATATATATATATATATATATATATATATATATATATATATATATATATATATATATATATATATATATATATATATATATATATATATATATATATATATATATATATATATATAATATTGGTATTGGGGATTCGAACCTTGACCTCTTGGATGGTAAGACAGAGTGTTACCTCTACACCACAACGGAACAAAAGGAAATCACATCAAGAAAGCTCATGAATATGAACAGTCCCCAATAGCAGAATAGAAATTTTAAAATTTCATTCAGCTGGTTATGTGGTTTCATACATACGTATTATTCTGCATGGTTTGGGGAGAGCAACTGACTCGTTACCCCACATCGGGGCGCGGTCTGGAGGGTCATTCGAGTTTGTCGTCATAGTGGTTGTTCATGAGCTTTCACGATGTGATTCTCTTTTGTACCGTCGTGGTGTGGAGGTACTGCCCTGTCTTACCATCCAGGAGGACAGGGTTTGAATCCCCAATAGCACATTAAAAATTTTAAAATTCATTTCTCGGGTTATGCGGTTTCATACTTACGTATTATTCTGCAGGTGTTTGGGGATAATAACTGACTCGTTACCCTGAAGAAGGTAAGAAGAAGAAGAAGAAGAAGGGGAACCCTTATCAACTCCCAAACTATCGTCTTATTTCTTTAAATTCCGCATTTTCTAAAGTTTTCAAATCTATCCTAGACAGGAGGATTTGGAAACACCTCAATTATTTTTAATCTTATCTCAGATCACCAGTATGGCTTTCGTAAAGAACGCTCTACTGGTGATTTTCTTTTCCTTCTCTTTGACTCTTTGTCCTTCACTGTTCGGTGTTTCGGTGAATCTTTCACTGTGGCGCTGAACATATCGAAAACCTTTAATAGTGTCTGGCACAAACCTTTGATTTCCAAATTTCTCTTTTTCGGAATGTATACTTTTATCCGGGAAATTATCTCTGATTTCCTTTCTGGTCGTTCTATAGCAGCTGTTGTAGACTGTCACCTTTCTTCCTTCAAATCTATTAATAGCGGTGTTCCTTAGGGTTTTGTCTTGTCCCCATCTCTTTTCCTACTTTTCCTTAATGACCTTCTCTCCTTTACTTCATCTCCAATCCACTCCTATGCTGATGACTCCACCCTTCATTACTCCTTTCACTTTGAAAAACTCTCCTCCCAACATCAGTTAATTGACTCAAGAGGTGGCCTTGGAGCAACTGACCTCTGATATTTCTCGAATTTCAAATTGAGGCAGAGAAAACGTTGTCATTTTCAATTCCTCAAAAAACTTAATTAATTCATCTTTCTACTCAACACAACCTTCCACTGAACTATGACATCTTCTATACTCAAACCTTTATCTGCCCTCAAAATTATAGCTGTTCCTTTTCTCGAGATCTTTCTTGGAAGAATCACATTGCTTCTCTTTCTAAATAAGCTTATAAGAGGTTTGGTGTTCTGAGGAGCATTAGTGATATTAATACGCCACCCCTGTTGTTTGCTCTTTATAGGTGGGTTGTTCGCCCCTGTATGGTGTATGCTTCACATATCTAGGGTGGTTCAATACATACAGCTTTTCTTGAAAAGGTTGGAGTGTAGTGCTTTTTGTTTTATAAGCTCTTTTGGTCTTATTAACTCTCTCTAATCTCTTTTTGCTCATCGAATAGTTGGGTCACTCTCTCTATACTATCGCTATTACATCGGACACTGCTCTTCCGAACTCTCACGTCGCATACCTCTTCCATTGAGAAGGGCTTGTGTGACACGACTTTCTAAACAATATCATCCTTTCTCTGTCCAACTCTCCGACCCTGGACTTAACCGTTATGCTCAATCTTATATGTACTCTACTGGTAAAGTCTGGAACACACTCCTTTTATCTGTTTTCCCAATTAATTTGACTTAATGCGTTTATCGGGATATATCGGTCATTAAAGACCAGATTTCCGGTATTTCCCCATTTCTGGTGGAAATCGGTAGGTCTGTCTTTGCATTTCTAATGATATATATATATATATATATATATATATATATATATAATATATATATATATATATATATATATATATATATATATATATATATATATATATATATATATATATATATATATCGGTAGCTTAAAATTATGGTAAATTGGAAAACTTTAACTCCATTTATTTTATTTAACTCGAAAGTGCTAACTTTAAATCAAAGAATTCTTCGTTTTCTTATAGGATAAAAGTATTTGTTTTTTCTTTTCTTTTTTTTTTTTTTGGGGAAATTTTTTTTTAATTTTTTGAAAATTGCAAAATGAAAATCGATGCTACAGGAATGACAATCATATTCTTTCCGATATTTAATGCAACGTTTAACGTTTTAAAAATGATTTAATTTTGTATGTGTGTGTGTGTGTTTGTTTTTTTTTTAAATTTTATTTTTATTATTCTATTTTTGTTTATTATTTGTTTATTTCTTTTTAAATAACTGAAAATGCATTCTCAGAATTCATTACTCACAAAGTCGCCCATGTATACCAAAGTTCGCACCCACATATATATATATATATATATATATATATATATATATATATATATATATATATATATATATATATATATATATATATATATATATATATATATATATATATATATATATATATATATATATATATATATATATATGATCTATATAGCATTTCTGGAGCCACCAGAAATCTTCAGCCGGCTTATCCTAATGCACAGTCTATTTTTTCCATTAATTTCTGTAACATTCGCGGTCTACAATCCAATTTTCACTTTGTTGAACATTATCTCTTTTCTTCTAAACCTCACCTCTTGTTTTTGACGGAACTCAGATGTTTGAACGTTCTGATAGCAAACCCTATTCTGTTTCCTCTTACTTACTTTATCCTCAGTTTTCAACCAAATGCGGTTGTTGTGCATATGTGCGAAACTGTTGTTTGTTCTCGTGTTTCTAATTTGGAGTCTTCCGAATTTTCCCCCTTATGGCTCAGTCTCTCTTTCCATTCTACGACTAAATTCATTTATTCTGTTTATTTATCTCCTAATTCTACTGACTATCCTAAATTCTTCGACTATTTAAACTCCAAAATAGAGCACATTCTTTATTCTTCTCCTTTCTCGGAAATCATCATATTAGGTGATTTCAATGTTCACCATCGCCAATGGCTTTCTTCTAGTTCTCATGATACAGCTGGTGAACGTGCCTTCCATTTCGCTATCCAAAACGACCTTGAGCAGTTGGTTCAGCTCCCTACTCGTATCCCGGATCATCTTGGAGATGAATCCAACATTCTAGACCTTTTTCTAACATCTAATCCTTCTCCTTATACTGTTAAACTCTTTCCTCCTCTGGGTTCCTCCGATCACCTTCTTATCTCTGTATCCTCTTCTGTCTCTTCAAGTCTTCCGCAGGAAAGACCCCCTTCTATTGAAAGGAAACGTTTGTGGCACTTCGGTGCCGCAAGCTGGTCGGACTTGCAGTCGTACTTTTTTTGATTTCCCGTTGAATGATTATTGCTTTCAAAGGACGGGTCCCTCGGAGTGTGCAGAACGCATTACCGAGGTGATTCTCTCTGGCAAGGGGACGTATATTCCATTTTCTTTCCCTTATACTAAACCTAACAAACCTTGGTTTAATTCTGTTTGTTCTCGCGCTATCCGCCTCAGGGATGCTGCCTTCAGAGATTACCATCGTCTTCAAACTCTAGAAACTCACGCAACTTATATTTCATCCCGGAATCGTGCAAAATCTAAACTTCGAAATACTAAAAACTCTTTTCTCCGAATAAAATGTAATAATCTTTCTGGTTCCTCTTCTTCAAGTTCTTTCTGGCATTTTGCAAAAAAAAAAAAAAAAAAAAAAATGTCAACTCTAACTTTGCTTTCCCTCCTTTAATATCATCCGACGGCATAACTGCTGTTTTACCTTCTTCTAAAGCTGAACTATTCCCTCAAACTTTTGCCTCTAATTCAACCTTAGACGATTCC
>SEYY01019641.1:217500-220000 GCA_009176605.1 Armadillidium nasatum
ACAATTCGTTGTCTTTCTACTAGGATCGCTGAACATAAAGGTATTTCCTTTAGAACTTTGAATCAACTATATGATCCCCCTTATTCAGCTATAAATTCTCATTCTCTCCAAAGCAATCATAGTATACAGGATAACTTTGGATCATGCAGAGGAACCTATCTCCAAATTTGGAGTCCTTATATATATATAAGAGCAGCATAGATCGAACTTAAATGAAATTTCTCGTTCAGAAAACATTTTAATTTTGAAGTGAAAATTTAATTTTGACTGTTTTTTTACAATTTTTTGTTATTTACATACTATATATATATTATATATATATATAATATTATTTTATGACAATTTTGTCATTTACATATTGTATTTCATGATATGTAATTCATTTCTCTTATGAGCCTTGTAAAATGGATTAAAAGTTTAAATTTATCTTAGTTGTACTGCTATAATATATATATATATATATATATATATATATATATATATATATATATATATATATATATATATATATATATATATATATATATATATATATATATATATATATATATATATATATATATATATATATATATATATTATGTCTATAACAGAATATATATAGAGAGAATGAGTGGAGTAAGAATAATCTGTTCTTAATAACAATATAGACTGTGAATAATGTTTCAAATCTCTGTTTACCATTCCCGTGTTCGCTCTTATGTGGTATTTAATAAGCGGAAACTAATTCCCGTGGGAAGAGCTTCACCTGAAGCGGGGAAGAATAACCCCTTCTGAGCTTCCTTCAAGCTCCTCGTCAGGCAAAATATTTGCTATTCTTAATGTCGGTTTCTATTTTGCTTTCTTCAAGGAATTCGGTTTCTTTTGCCTATCAAAATAATAATAAAAGGAAAATAAAAAGAAATGAGTTGTTATTTCAATTTGCAAAGGAATATAATAATAATAATAATAATAATAATAATAATAATAATAATAATAATAATAATAATAATAATAATAATAATAATAATAATAATTATATATTATTATTATTATTATTATTATTATTATTATTATTATTATTATTATTATTATTATTATTATTATTATTATTATTATTATCAGGCCCAAAAAATTACTAAAATTACTAAAAATCTCATATTATTAGTAATTTGAGGAATGGTTTTTTTTAATTGTATTAAATAGACCTTAATTTGATGTAAACAGTTGTTTACTTTTATTTTTCCAGAAAAAAATAAATTACTTATTATATGACTAGAAAATTCATTATATTTGTTTAATTGCTGTTCGATTTTATACGATTTGCAATTAATAAGGTCTACCATTATTATTATTATTATTATTATTATTATTATTATTATTATTATTATTATTATTATTATTATTATTATTATTATTATTATTATTATTATTATTATTATTATTATTATTATTATTATTATTATTATTATTATTATTATTATTATTATTTATTATTATTATTATTATTATTAGGAAACCTTTTCTTCCCTCTCTTCTCTCTTATATATATATATATATATATATATATATATATATATATATATATATATATATATATATATATATATATATATATATATATATATATATATATATATATATATATATATATATATATACAGTATTCATAAGTCTAGAAATTTACATTATTTTTTAAATGTTCAAATTTAATTTTTTGCTTCATTTCAATCATTTTTTTACTGTTCTATATAAAAAATATATATTGCATTTTTTATTATTCATTAATCATTTCACCTATTGATTCATTATTGTAATAAAAAAAACAAAAAAACCTGGTTTATTGTTTTTTTTAAAAAAAATTTTTTTTTTTTTATTTTATATATATATATTATATATATATATATATATATATATATATATATATATATATATATATATATATATATATATATATATATATATATATATATATATATATATATATATATATATATATATATATATATGGGTCAATCCATTTTTTCCGTACCAAAATAATGGAAGTTGGCCGCTCGATAATTTTAGAAAACTTTTATATTTTGCATGGCGTTAATGTTATCCCTGGGAAGTTCAAAACCACCATTCGTTTTTGTAGATTTACTCTGGTTGTAACAGGGTGAGCCAAAATGTTAGACCAGGTGGAGCCAAATTTTCACTTAATAGAGGCTAACATTTTAAGTAATATCTCCATATTGGTAATTCTTATACCAAATTTCATAGAGATTGATTTGTTAGGGATACTTTAAGGTACATTTGGCCTTTCCTGTTTTTTTTTGTGAAAATAATATTTCACCATGAAAATGAATCCGAAAAATTGTGTTAAAAATCGAAGAAATTTCCATTTTCGTGGGTGTATTATTAAAAGAAGGAAATAATTTAACGATATAAAATTTTGTGTGATGATACATACTAAAGTATGGTTTAACTTAAATCTTATTTGAAGTTGGGTAAATATTTTTAAAACAATTTACAGGGTGTT
>SEYY01019641.1:225000-227500 GCA_009176605.1 Armadillidium nasatum
TATATATATATATATAATATATATATATATATATATATATATATATATATATATATATATATATATATATATATATATATATATATATATATATATATATATATATATATATATATATATATATATATATATATATATATATATATATAGATAGATAGATAGATAGATAGATAGATAGATAGATAGATAGATAGATAGATAGATAGATAGATAGATAGATAGATAGATAGATAGATAAAAAAAAAATAAAAAATAATATATAATATATATATATATATATATATATATATATATATATATATATATATATATATATATATATATATATATATATATATATATATATATATATATATATATATATATATATATATATATATATATATATATATATATATATATATATATATATATATATATATATATATATATATATATATATATATATATAGTTGATAATGAGAGCCATCGAGACGAGTCAGTTTGTTAACTGGATATGTAAAAAGTATTTTCGTTTCATGTTTTTCGGGGCGATGTGTTCTTGCTTCATGCTCAACGTCGCTCTTCATTCAGCAGCAGGGCTTCAGTACTACTGTCAATACGGTAAAAATTTATAGTAATTTCATTTAGTCTCTCTCTCTCTCTCTCTCTCTCTCTCTCTCTCTCTCTCTCTCTCTCTCTCTCTATCACATTCATTCTTTCACTCTTTCTCTTTCTGTCAGTCCGTCTGTCTCTGTCTCTGTCTCTGTCTCTCTCTCATACACACACTCAATCTTTCCCTCTTTCTCTGTATGCCTGTCTGTCTCTTTAACACTCATTCTTTCACTCCTTCTCTATCACTCTCTCTTTCTCACTTATTCTTGCTCTCTCTTTCTCTCTCTCTCTCTCTCTCTCTCTTCTCTCTCTTTCTCTCTCTCTCTCTCTCATTCTTTCATTCCTCCTCTTTCAGTCTGTCCGTCTGTCTGTCTGTCTGTCTGTCTGTCTGTCTGTCTATGTCTCTATCTCTCTCTCTTTCACACACACACTCACACTCAATCTTTCACTCTTTCTCTGTATGCCTGTCTGTCTCTTTCACACTCATTCTTTTACTCCTTCTCTATCACTCTCTCTTTCTCTCTTATTCTTGCACTCTCTCTCTCTCTCTTTCATTCTTTCACTCCTTCTCTTTCAGCCTGCCGTCTGTCTTTCTGTCTGTCTGTCTCTGTCTCTTTCTCTATCTCTCTCTCACACACACACACTCAATCTTTCCCTCTTTCTCTGTATGCCTGTTCGTCTGTCTGTCTCTCTGTCTCTTTCACACTCATTCTTTCACTCCTTCTCTATCACTCTCTCTTTCTCACTTATTCTTGCTCTCTCTCTCTCTCTCTCTCTCTCTCTCTCTCTCTCTCTCTCTCTCTCTCTCTCTCTCTCTCTCTGATTCTTTCAATATAATATTTTTTACTTTTGAATTCAAGGGCATAGCCCTATTAAAAAAAAAGTTTTCAAATGAAGAAATCTATCCATTTATCTCTATCTTATCTATTTTTCTATCCATCTATCTATCTATCTCTCTCTTCCTATTTCCTGTTTCAATATTTGGAAAATATACAAAAACACACACAAAAATATATATATATATATATATATATATATATATATATATATATATATATATATATATATATATATATATATATATATATATATATATATATATATATATATATATATATATATATATATATATATATATATATATTGATATATATATATATTGATATGGAGCAGTTTATTTTACGCCCTCTGGGTGCCCTCGATCGAAATATAATTGAATACATTAAAGAAAACTATGTGGACCCCCCTTTCCCCAAAGGGAGTTACAAGCACGAATTTCCTCTGGAAAAACCCCCGTGGGAGAAACTTGGAAATTGGGGGAGTGCTAACAAGTTCGTTATGAACTATTTTTAAAAAACTATAAAGTAAGTATATATATATATATATATATATATATATATATATATATATATATATATATATATATATATATATATATATATATATATATATATATATATATATATATATATATATATATATATATATATATATATATATATATATATATATATATATATATATATATATATATATATATATATATATATATATATATATATATATATATATATATATATATATATATATATATATATATATATATAACATTGGATTAATATATGATAGCTCAAATATTATGATGGTTTAAATATGAACACTGTAAAATTATTATTATTATTATTATTATTATTATTATTATTATTATTATTATTATTATTATTATTATTATTATTATTATTATTATTATTATTATTATTATTATTATTATTATTATTATTATTATTATTATTATTATTATTATTATTATTATTATTATTATTATTATTATTATTATTATTATATTATTATTATTATTATTATTATTTTATTATTATTATTATTATTATTATTATTATTATTATTA
>SEYY01019641.1:242500-255000 GCA_009176605.1 Armadillidium nasatum
TTAAACCAATGGAATAATTTCTTTATGTTTAAACCCAGAGTTAACAGCAGATGATTGCTTGTATCTTGGAAGTTTTGCATATAATCATAGCATATTAACGAGCTCGGCCTTTTGGTTTGAGAAAGCATACGAATTATCTATCAATGAAGAGAAGAAAACTGCATCGCCAGATATTATTCGTCAATCTCTAAATAAAGTTTATGAAAAGGTAGGAAATGTTAAGGTTCTGAACGAAAATTTTATAAAATATGTATATATATATATATATATATATATATATATATATATATATATATATATATATATATATATATATATATATATATATATATATATATATATATATATATATATATATATATATATATATATATATATATATATATATATATATATATATATATATATATATATATATATATATATATATATATATATATATATATATATATATATATATATATATATATATATATATATATATATATATATATATATATATATATATATATATATATATATATATATATATATATATATATATATATATATATATATATATATATATATATATATATATATATATATATATATATATATATATATATATATATATATATATATATATATATATATATATATATATATATATATATATATATATATATATATATATATATATATATATATATATATATATAGGGTAGTTAAATTTTAAGGGCCGATGTTGATTTTGAATACAACACAAATTACTTTACATTGTGTATCTTTCCATGGTTCAAATTGAGTAAGTCTGAAATTGAAAAAAGTCAAATGAAATGCAGTAAAAAACTTGCATGTAGGTGTGGTTTTAGGTGTGGTTCACATTCAACATCGGCCCATACAATTTAACCACCCTTTATTAAACTAATAGGGTGGTTAAATTTTAAGGGCCGATGTTGATTTTGAATACAACACAAATTACTTTACATTGTGTATCTTTCCATGGTTCAAATTGAGTAAGTCTGAAATTGAAAAAAGTCAAATGAAATGCAGTAAAAAACTTGACGTTTAGGTGTGGTTCACATTCAACATCGGTCCATACAATTTAACCACCCTTTATTAAACCAATAGGGTGGTTAAATTTTAAGGGCCGATGTTGATTTTGAATACAACACAAATTACTTTACATTGTGTATCTTTCCATGGTTCAAATTGAGTAAGTCTGAAATTGAAAAAAGTCAAATGAAATGCAGTAAAAAACTTGACGTTTAAGTGTGGTTCACATTCAACATCAGGCCCATACAATTTAACCACCCTATATATATATATATATATATATATATATATATATATATATATATATATATATATATATATATATATATATATATATATATATATATATATATATATATATATATATATATATATATATATATATATATATATATATATATATATATATATATATATATATATATATATATATATATATATATATATATATATATATATATATATATATATATATATATATATATATATATATATATATATATATTATATATATATATATATATATATATATATATATATATATATATATATATATATATATATATATATATATATATATATATATATATATATATATATATATATATATATATATATATATATATATATATATATATATATATATATATATATATATATATATATATATATATATATATATATATATATATATATATATATATATATATATATATATATATATATATATATATATATATATATATATATATATATATATATATATATATATATATATATATATATATATATATATATATATAGACACTTTACTACTTTTCTCAAGGAGGCACTTGCCACCTTTCTCTTAAATATATATTTAGGAGATAGGAAAGCGTAATTTGGTCTACGGGAAGCTATGTTAGATATTTGACAGATATGAGAAACAATTTCTCAGAATTTAAACTTGATTAGAAAAGCCTCTCTGAAAAGCTTTAACAGCAGTAGTCGTTCGATTCATCAGCGTAAATTTGTTTGAATTCCGATTACGACTGAGCCTTTGTTGCTAAAATTGTTTCGTTTTAATAAAATTATAAATGCATATTTGTGTCAAAAATGTAATAATTGAAAGCCTGTTAGTATTCTTATTACAATGTTTAAATAGCAAGCAAATATGAAAACGAGACCTTGTTATTTGGTGTTGACCTTTAATGTTAATAATAAATTTTTTTTCTCTAAAGTTTTTCGAAATGGAAGGACCAGTCAACGTTACGAGTTTCTTTTCTAAGGAAATGTCTTTAATCACAGACCTTCTAACAGAAGAATCGAAATTAAAATTCAAGTTTGGGGAGTTTTTATACCATAATGATATTAGCAGAAATTTTGAGGCTCTTTGCAGAGGAGAGCAACTTTTGGTAAGATTTTATTTTTTCTGAGATCGTCTTCGATTTATAATTTATGAAAGTTTTGCTCTTTAAAAAAGCAATATATATATATTGTACTGAAAAAAATTATTATTACATTTTTACCACTTGTCCCAGCGATTCGTTAGGACAATTTTTTGCAGTGAAAGAATGGAGATATTAGTGTATACAGGTGATGGTATTAAATTATTTTTCCCTTTAAGTAAATTATTCATCAACTTCTACCTTTCAGAGTGATAACTACATAGCGAAATTAAAATGCTATTACGACCACAGAAATTCTCCCTACTTGGTTCTAATGCCAGCGAAAGTGGAACAAATGCACATCGATCCTCAAATTTATATTTTTCATGACGTCATAAGAGTTAAAGGGATTGAAAAAATTAAGTCTTATGCAGAGCCATTGGTAATGAAAAGATAATAGATGTGCTTTAATATTTCTACTAACGATACTATTACTACTACTAATGATACTACTGCTGCTACTACTAATAATAATGATATTAATAATACTACTACTACTACTAATAATAATAAATTATAATAATAATTATGATAATAGTAGTAATAATAATAATTACAATAATAATAATAATAATAATAATAATAATAATAATAATAATAATAATAATAATAATAATAAAATTAACAATAATAATAAAAATAATCATATTGAAAATAAAATTTTTTTTTTTACAGATCACCACCACTCACGGACAGAGCCCTTTTCAAGGAGGGGGTATATATGGGTATATAAAAGAGAAAGGAAGAAGAGAACCCACCTAGCCCCGAACCTAACGCACTTCTCTCAGGTGGGCACAGACGGAAGCCTTGAAGAGAGGAAGGCTAACTGCAGGGGGAAAAATAGATGATGGTGGGGAGTTCCACAGAACAAGGGGACTGGAAAGAAGGAGGCACCATAAGGGGCAAGCCTGAGTTTCCCAACATCCACACAGAATTCATGCTGAAGCAGGGCACTACTTGCGCAACGAGGGCGATGCAATGGTAGTGGAGTGAAAGAGGCCAATTTCCTCGAGCACCTGCCATTGTAGTACCTTTAGAAAAGAGATAGTGCACAAACGTCACATCGCAGAGATAGAGGGTTAAAAGAATTTGAAAGTAGAGGACAGTTTATTTATCTTTTAGCCTTAGACTCTATCCTAAATAATAATCATAGTAAAATAATAATGATGAAGACTTTTTGTTTTGTAACTATAATTATACTAAAATAATGATACTTACATCTTATGTGCATAGAAACTAAATTTAAATGTCTGCATTGTTGACTCAGGAAATTAAAAAGGCTTTAAAGATTCAGATATTTAAAAGGACTTTTAAAGATTCTGGAAATGTAAAAGTCTTTTAAATTTCAATTTAAATTACTTTTATATTTCATATTAAAAGGACTTTAAATTTCAGTTGTCTCGAGGAATGGTTTACAGTTTTGATGAAACTGGAATTGGAAGGAAACCTTCCAACAGTAGAACTTCAAAGGTAATTGATTAAAAATAATTATTTAATTTTAGGGAATCTTGTAAACAAAATCCTGAAAACTGATAAAATTGACAGTCAATTTTAACTTCATCTTAAATTTTTGGAGTTATAATTTTTTTCTCAACTTTTTTGTTTTGTTTCTATTTTCTCTTTTTATGTTTTTCTCTGTACTTTTCTTCCATACTCTCTCTCTCTCTCTCTCTCTCTCTCTCTCTCTCTCTCTCTCTCTCTCTCTCTCTCTCTTATTCTCCTTATTTATCTATCTATCTATCTATCTATCTATCTCTACCTATCTATGTATATATATATATATATATATATATATATATATATATATATATATATATATATATATATATATATATATATATATATATATATATATATATATATATATATATATATATATATATATATATATATATATATATATGTATATATATAAAATCTCAAAGATTGCTTGGATGAATTATACATACGAAGCAACGGAATATGATAAAATGAACGCTCAAATTGAAGCCTTAACGGGTCTTATAACAAGAAAAATATTATCGTCAGAACAGCTTCAGATTGCAAATTACGGAACAGGAGGATTCTATAAGAGTCACGCAGATTTTCTTTTGGACCCGGTAATGTGAACAAAAAATTTTATTTTTAATTTTCAGATTTTAGAAAAAAAAATTTTTTTAAATTTTACATTTTTTTCAACATTTTTCAAAATTGTTTTAAATATTTATTTATTTATTTATTTTTGCTATTTCTCAATTGATAAATTCATTTTTAATCAATTTTAATCATGAATGCTTTTTACTAATTAATATATTTTAAATTCAAATTTAAATAAATTGATTTAAAATAAATTAATTTATTGCTGTTTAAAATATTATTTTTTAGTTTTTTATTTTATTCATCAGTCAATTACATTTATTTTTAGTCTAATTTAAACATAAAGGCAGTTTTATGTTTTTGTTTTATGCAACCTTCTTAAGTAGGGCTTAGCCCTTAATGGAATGAAAACAACTGTAAAGAAAATAATTAAAAAAAATTTTTTTTTAATTAAAAAATGAAAAATAAAAATTTGCATTTTTTAATTTTATTCATAAAGTAATAAAATTTTAAAACATTTTACCATAAAAAAGTATTATGTTCTTGTATAGTTTTATTTTAACTGTAAATAAAGGAAAAAAAATTAAAAAGGAAAAATTAAAATTTACTTTTTTCATTTAATTTATAATTTAATTATTTTAAATTAATTCTACCACAGATAATCTTTATATTCTTGTATAATTTTTACACCCACCTTTTGAAAAGAGTTCTGCAATGAAGGAGTGGTGACAACATATAATATATATATATATATATAATATATATATATATATATATATATATATATATATATATATATATATATATATATATATATATATATATATATATATATATATAATATATATATATATATATATATATATATATATATATATATATATATATATATATATATATATATATATATATATATATATATATATATATATATATATATATATATATATATATATATATATATATATATATATATATATATATATATATATATATATATATATATATATATATATATATATATATATATATATATATATATATATATATATATATATATATATATATATATATATATATATATATATATATATATATATATATATATATATATATATATATATATATATATATATATATATATATATATATATATATATATATATATATATATATATATATATATATATATATATATATATATATATATATATATATATATATATATATATATATATATATATATATATATATATATATATATATATATATATATATATATATATATATATATGCGAATTGTAGATCAAGAGTGAGGGTGAAGAGAGAACTATCGGATTGGTTTAGCATAGGAGTGGGATTGAGACAGGAGGTTTGTAATATCTCCATGTTATTTAATCTATTGATGAATGGTTTACTTAGAAAAATGGAGAGAGAAGGGAAGAGTTTTACGTTGAGAAATATGGAGGGTGAATGTGAAGTGAATGTTTTACTTTTTGCAGATGATGCGGCATGTGTTGGTGGCAGAATCTGGAGAAAAGATGAGAATACTTGTGAAAGAGTTTGAAGGGAAATGTGCAAACACGAGATTGAAATTCAATCCAGCGAAGAATAAAGTTATGAGGATTGGAGGTGGGGATGAGGATGAGGAAATGTGGAGGGAGGAATTGGTTTGTAGAAGTGTGAGAATGGAAACTTGAGGAGGTGAATGAATTCAAATATCTAGTAATGTTGGGTGGAAGGTAAGGGTGGGACGGAAAAAGGAATAAAGAACAGAGTGGTAGAAGGAATGAAAGTATTGGGGGGCCTAAGAATAGTATGGAAGAAAGGAAAAATTTCGAAAGAAATAAAGATAAGAATGTTTGAATGTATGTGTTCACCTTCTTTATTGTATGTGTGTGAAACATAGACGAAAAGTGCTCTGTCGAGAAAAAGTTTCAATGTCTTTGAGATGAAAGATTTGAGAGCGATATATAAATTGAGAAGGATTGATAGAATTAGAAATGAAAGAATAAGGGAGATGTGTAAATGGAAGAAGAGTGTAATTGATAGAGAGGAGGAGGATGTGCTAAAATGGTTTGGACATATGTGAAGAATGAAAGAGAACAGAATGGTTGGCAAGGTACGTAGATCCGATGTAGATAGGGGAAGGGTAGGGGGAGGGGAAGGCCGAAGTGGAGATGGATGGATGGAGTGAGAGTGATTTTGATGGATGGAATTTGAGTTTAGACGAGGGTAGAAGATTTGTGGAGACAGAGATGGAGGGAGGTGGTGAAAGCGTTGAAAGGTAAGAATAGTTATGTTTGTAAGGGAATTGTGGCGGGCACCACCTCACGAAAGTGGGAAAGGTGATAGTGAAATATATATATATATATATATATATATATATATATATATATATATATATATATATATATATATATATATATATATATATATATATATATATATAATATATATATATATAATATAATTATATATCCGCATCCGCATCCGCATCCCATCCGCAAAAATTAACATCCGCATCCGCACTTTCGAAAATTCAACATCCGCATCCGCATCCGCACTTTCGAAAATTCAACATCCGCATCCGCATCCGCATCCGCACTTTCGAAAATTCAACATCCGCATCCGCATCCGCATCCGCAAATTGGAAAATATGACATCCGATCCATTACTAATATATATATATATATATATATATATATATATATATTATATATATATATATATATATATATATATATATATATATATATGTTAATTTATATTTCTGATATTACTTTTATTCTAAATTAAGGTTTACCATTGATTCAGAAATAGTTTCTAAATTATTTTCCTTAATTGAAGAATAAATGAGCTAAATAGGAAACTTCTTCTACTACTACAAATACTACTACTACTACTACTACTACTATTAATAATAATAATATTGATAATGGTGGGAATAATAATAATGATAACTATAATAATAATAATATTAATAAAATTATAACAGAAAAATTATAATAATAATAGTGATAAGTATAATAATAATAAGCATAATAATAATAATAATATAATAATAATAATAATAATAATAATAATAATAATAATAATAATAATAATAGTGACAGTAATAAAGATAATAATTAATAATAATATTGAAAATGATAATAATAGTAATAATAATAATAATAATAATAATAATAGTAATAATAATAATAATATTATCGAAAAATACTATAAAAATAATAATAGTATTAATAATAATAATCATAATCATGATAATAATAATAAAAATTGTAATAATAATAATAATTGTAATAATAATAATAATAATAATAATAATAATAATAATAATAATAATAATAATATAATAATAATAATAATAATAATAATAATATATAATAATAATATAATAATATAATAATATATAATATAATTAATAATAATAATAATAATAATAATAATAATAATAATAATAATAATAATAATAATAATAATAATAATAATAATAATAATAATAATAATAATAATAATAATAATAATAATATATAATAATAATAATAATAATAATAATAATAATAATATGGTATTCTCGTATTTATCTCTTAGGAAATTGGAGTTGGAAATAGAATCGCAACTTTTATGTTCTATGTAAGTATAAATTTTTGTAATTAATACAATAAATTAATAAATTAATTTCTTAATAATTATAAAAATTAAAAATAAATTACAATAATAAATAATTTTACAAGCATTAATTAAAAATTATAAAGGGAAGATTAGGAATTTTTATTACTTTTAAATGAAAATTACATTATAATTCATTAAATTAAAATTATTTTTGAATTGAGTTTTTGTTTTTAAATTCAGTATATTACAAATAAATTAAGAATAAAAGAAAAAGAATATTTTATAAATAAAATTTATCAAAAATTATTTCTTAAAGTTGAAAATAAAATAAATTACATAAATAAATTAATAATTGGAAAATTAGTGTAAATAATTTAATAAATTGAGAGTAAATTTAAGAAATTTAAATTAAATTTAAAAAAAAAAAATAAGTTTGAAGTAAGTCCTGAAGTTTATTCTATTAAGAATGGGGAATGAAGGGGTCTTATGCAAGGGAATATAACCGAGAAAAACTGAAATTTTGAATAAAAAGTCACTCCAGAAACCCATTTCAGATCAAAGAAAATAATAATTAAATTAATAAATTAATTTCTTAATAATTATAAAAATTAAAAATAAATTACAATAATAAATAATTTACAAACATTAATTAAAAATTATAATTTGTTTAATTTTTTTATTCTATTCATAAATGAAATATGTAACATTTATCTCAAATTATCTCAAATTTATTTGAGCTTGAATTGAAAGTTGATGTTCTTACTAACAAAAACAATTTATATAAATTAAAACTACCTAAGCACATTACAGATGAATTTAATTATTCATATTTATTTCTCTACAAACAATTTGACATCCATACTTGATTTATCCCTAACTTCACACCTCAAATTTTAAATTTTTTCACTTAAACTCTACTGCTTTTGACTCAGCTCGAAAATAACGTTAATTACTTGAAAATGGTTATAATTGCTGATGCACCACATTTTCTAAGATAAATATTTTTCTTTAGCTGTCGGATGTGAAGAAAGGCGGTGGTACAGCCTTCCCTCGATTAGGAGTTCATCTAAGTCCCGAAAAAGGTTCTGCTGCCTTTTGGTATAATTTAAAAACCTCAGGTTTAAGCGATATTTCAACGATTCATGGAGGTTGCCCTGTCGTAGTAGGATCAAAATGGGGTACGTTTTTTAAATTTTTGTTTTTTTCTTGTGTTTTAGATTTCTTTTTTCATTGTTAGCATTTAAAATGAGGAAAAACACTTTATCTTAATTTATATTTTTCTTATATAAAGAACTGTTTTTAATTTATATTTATGTTTTCAAGTTGCAAATAAATGGATTAGAGAAAACGCTCAGATATTTAATCGTCCTTGTGAAGCTCCTACGACTGGCTAAATACACTGATAACTCAGGGGGTCAAACTATAAATGAGAATGGTGTCATTATTGAGTGTCTTCTGACGGAAGTGAAAAACTAAACTCAATTTAAGAGATTCATCGTTTGTCCTTTAAAAATGTTACTATTGACAAAAATGTTCTTATTATTATTATTAATATAAATTTTATTTTTAAAACCTTATATAATAGGGACGTACTGTATGTGATATAAATTAGTTTGTGATAATTATATGTATTAGTATATGTAACAAATAAAATTATTCCTATGTGTTATGTTGCTTTCCACAGAAATATATATATATATATATATATATATATATATATATATATATATATATATATATATATATATATATATATATATATATATATATATATATATATATATATATATATATATAATATATAAAGTAGAACAGTTGATAGATCACCTATTTTCTTTAGGTGGAACTTTATAACTGCCCAAAGGATCATTACAAACTTAAACATTTTTAAGAAATCTAAGACCAACGTTTCGGGTGAGAATAATTCAACCCATTCTCAAGGCTAACAATTAAATGAACAAAATAACAGTGATTAAAATAACAAAATAATAGTAAAAATAATTATATTATAATTTTTGAAGTGAGATTTCGGTATGAGATAGAACTTTCCTCTATATGTTAAATTTTATATACATTTATTTATTTATTTTTTATAATAATTTTATAATTGTTTTTACTGTTATTTTGTTATTTTAATATTTGTTATTTTGTTTATTCTATTGCTAGTCTTGGAGTTCTCACCCGAAACTAGTAGGGATTAAATTTCTTAAAAATGTTTAAGCTTGCCACGATTCTTTTGGCAGTTATACTCGTTTACATACATACATATATATATATATATATATATATATATATATATATATATATATATATATATATATATATATATATATATATATATATATATATATATATATATATATATATATATATATATATATATATATATATATATATATATATATATATATATATATATATATATATATATATATATATATATATATATATATATATATATATATATATATATATATATATATATATATATATATATATATATATATATATATATATATATATATATATATATATATATATATATATATATATATATATATATATATATATATATATATATATATATATATATATATATATATATATATATATATATATATATATATATATATATATATATATATATATATATATATATATATATATATAAGACTGCAATAACCGCAGATTTAAAACACAAACTAAAACAACCCAGTATTAAAATAAATTAAAGGTAAACGTTTTCGAACTGACGTCCCTTTTCAAGCCAAAGTTAGAAGAGAGTAAAAAAGTTTATAAATATATATATATATATATATATATATATATATTATATATATATATATATATATATATATATATATATATATATATATATATATATATAAAGTTAAAAAGGAGACCTGCTCCAAGGAAGGTAAATAAAATAATACAAGGAAGCATCAGAGAGTAAAATGGGAAATCCTCGCCTCCAGTTCAAAATGAACATATCGGTACAAAATTTTCAACAATCTATATATAGTTATATATTTAAAATCATGTCCTCTTTTCACAATTAATTAATCTGTTATATTTTGGGATTAATTTTAAACTGTTTAAAACAAAATCGTCAACATCTATATTCATTTTATTATTATTAAAAGTGTTTGAGTTGTGAATGCCAAATGACTCCATTAATTTTCTTAAAAATGTGTAGTTTTCTCTACAAATTACCTTAGCATCTGTAATCAAAATTTTATGATTGTTTTCACATCTATGTTGATATATATATATATATATATATATATATATATATATATATATATATATATATATATATATATATATATATATATATATATATATATATATATATATATATATATATATATATATACATACTCTATTTACAATAAATGCGAAGAATGCTCCATGATTTGGTGTTTAATACTTCATCATCACATATACAGAATATACAGAATGAATCCTAAGAGTTTGTAATGCACAAATAAAATTTAATTTAAATGACATAATTTTATTTACAGTTAAAAGGAATTTTAAAAAAAATTAAAACTTTTTTAAAAACGATAACGATTAATGAGTTCTATCAATGAGACAAAAAAAAATAAAAAATAAATAATTAAATAATAGATAGGAAATAAATATAAAAGTAAAACAGTTATTAATAAAGCCTTAAAACTAATCAAGCAATCAGAAGTGCCAAACAAAAAAAATGAATAAAAAGAGTAAATTTTTTATGTAGTTAGTACAAACATTCCGAAATTTTAAGTTCTCTTTGGAGAATAGAAAAATTTGTTAATGAAAAGTTTATATGTCCTAGGGAGAGAGGACATCGGGATCGAGGGAGAGAGGGCATATATCAAAAGGGCATAAATCAACTTATGTAATAAGCGACTGTTTCTCAGTAAGAGAAGGTACTAGACAAAGAGAGGTGCTATCACCGCTACTCTTTAGTATATAGGTTAGGTTAGGTAAGGTTAGGTTAGGTTAAGTTAGGTGAGGTCAGGAAAGGCTAGGTTAGGTTAGGTGAGGTTAGGTAGCGTTAGGTTAGGTGAGGTTAGGTTTGTAGGATAGATACATAGGGAAGTAAATTTCGGATAGAGCTGGGATTGGTTTTATCAGATTTTGATGACGTAGCAATTGTAACACCAGAGAGTGAAATTGCAAAGATCTATGGAGAGTTGAGGAGAAATAATGAAAGAATTAAGAATAAATTCAATGAATTAGTGAAAAATGTGAAAAAATAAATTACTAATTAAGATAGTTATAACTCTTACACATATTTTACAACTCTGTTTTCAGCTACATCTCTGACTTCTGCTGTTTAATACTTCATCATCA
>SEYY01019641.1:257500-262500 GCA_009176605.1 Armadillidium nasatum
TAAAATTTTCTATAGAGAAAAGACATGTTAAGCATAAGAGAGTCGCTTCACCGATTTATTTTCTAATAAGAAAATAACTGCCAAAAATTTGTTGTGACATTTTTTGCCACTTGTCCCAACGATTCGTTAGCACAATTTTTACAATATATTAAAATTTCTTAAACCTTCCTAAGAAAATACGATAATTACTATTAAACCAAAGGATAAAAATTATTCCAATAAATAATTTTCAAAGTTAACTAAATTTAAATACACAAATGCATTTATTTTTTCTCGAATTTTTTTTTAAAGGTTTATAGGACAATTTGGTATTACCTATTCCCTTCTTAAATAAAAAAAAATTTATGTTGTTATACAATTGTATATAAAAGTATTCACACTTAAAAAACTAAATAATCTTTGTAAAATTTATTTAAAAAAAAAATATTTTTGATTTCCTTACTGCTTACATCTATTATTTAAGGGAGGAAGTGACAGAACATAATAGAATATTATATATATATATATATATATATATATATATATATATATATATATATATATATATATATATATATATATATATATATATATATATATATATATATATATATATATATATATATATATATATATATATATATATATATATATATATATATATATATATATATATATATATATATATATATATATATATATATATATATATATATATATATATATATATATATATATATATATATATATATATATATATATATATATATATATATATATATATATATATATATATATATATATATATATATATATATATATATATATATATATATATATATATATATATATATATATATGGTGTTCTCTTTTATATATTTTAGAGATGGAGAAGATAAGCTTATGTCAAATATTTCAAATAGTTATAATATTATTATGTACAAATGGTCTAAATTCAGATATATTTTCCTCTGTTCACCAATTACGAAAAGCTTTTATTTTCGAGAAAAAGATGACTGACGCTCTTTCAGATTACGTTTATAAAACTGAACAAAAATTGGAAATGATTAAGAGGTGAAATATAAATTTTTATTTTTTATTTTTGTAATTTTAATTTTTTTTATTTTTTTTTTTTTGATTAATTTATCTTTAATTAAAACTAATTTTTTTTCATTGTATTGAATTCTTAGTAATTTATAATAGTTTCTAATCATTTTCCTGTTATTTGATGACCTCTTTCTCTTTTACTCTTTTCTAAATGTCCTTCTCTGTTCTTTAACTCTTCTCTGAATGCCCTTTCAGGTCATCTACCCTCTTTATGAACATCTTTCCCTGTCCTGTAACCTTTTTCTAAAGGTCTTTTCCTGTCCTGTAACCTTTTTCCAAAGTTCTTTTCCTGTCAAATAACCCTTTTCTAAGGTGCTTTCCTATCCTGTAACCCCTTTACTAAATGTCTTTTTCTGTCCTGTAACCGTTTTCTAAACGTCTCTTCCTGTCCTGTAACCTTTTTCTGATGGTCTTTTCCTGTCCTGTAACCTTTTCTAAATGTCTTTTCCTGTCATGTAACCCTTTTCTAAATGTCTTGTCTTGTCCTTTATCTCTTTTCTAAATGTCATTTCCTGTCCTGTAACCATTTTTTAAATATATTTTCCTGTCCTTTAATCTTTTCCTGTCTTCCATCTACTTTCATCTTCAGCAGGACAAGTTTCGTATCTTGAATTATATTTTCTGACAAATTTATACGCAAAACCAAGGCTTAGTTGCAGAAGCCGAAAGAGGAACCCTCTCACCCACTCAAAACTGAGTAGATCAGGTGCCGCTGCCGGAATACAATCAAAAAAAATATTTGAAGGAGTTGGTCCAGGGGTTGACACTTTTAAAATCATAGAGCCGAAGCTCTTACAGGTTCAAAGTACTGTTTCATAATTTATTATATATTTTAATTAACCTGTGAAATATTAAATGAATATTTTGAGTAAAATTCCTTGAACTAATTCTCTCCAAAAGGAAAAAGAAACTAAAATTTTTATATAGGATCTTTTTAATTTAGTGGACCCTTAAATTTTTCAGTAAAAATTTGCATATGTAACCTATACAACATTTCAAACTGAATAATTAAATTCTTCTTTATAGAAAGTTATATCCTATAATGAAAAAGATGAATAACACTTATATACCCCACCAGCCCTGTAAAGAGATTTATTTCACCCGGTAAAGAGATTATTTTATAATTTTTAATGAATCTTATATATAATTTTTCAGATATTTGGAAAATTATGAACAAGTTAATGAAGAATCCAATTTATTAAGACTCACCGATGCTCATGAAAAAAACTCTGAATTAGGAGTGGAAGAAAATCTTGCTGGGAATCCACTCCAGGTCTTCCAGCTCATGAAGAGATTAACGATTGATTTACAGAAATTGAAAAAGCAGGATCCACTGTCTGACTGGAAGGGTGAATAGTGTGCTTGATATTTTTAAAATATAAATCCATTTTAAGACTGGAAAAATTTAATATTCAGCAAAGGTTGAATTTTTTCATTTATTTATTTTTTATAAAATAATTTTTGGCTCAGTTTATTCTGTATTTAATAATACTTACGAAATGGTCGATATTATTTTTCACTAATATTTGTGCTAGCTTTTCAATTTTATAATAATAATAATAATAATAATAATAATAATAATAATAATAATAATAATAATAATAATAATAATAATAATAATAATAATAATAATAATAATATTTTTTTGAATTGCTTTTTTATTTATATTTCATGTAAAATTTTTCCTTTTTAAATCCATTTTTGTGATTATTTTTACTCATATAATTACGAATTTTATTACTTTCTCTTTTTTTTCCTTTTTAAAATTTTCAGAAGTGATAAACACGATGGAAGATGAAATGGAGAAAAACCTTCCAAATTTCTCTGAAGAGGAAGAGCTCCGAGGAGCTGCTCAAGCCTTAATAATTCTACAGAGTTATTACAACTTAAACGCTACAAGATTAGTTGAAGGAGAAATCGATGGCATTCAAACTTCCTCAAGTAATGATAAACTGAATCTAAAATCATATATATAAAGCATATGAGTACCATGCATATCTTATAGGAATAATAATATTTTAGAATCTTATATTTAATATTATTATTATTATTATTATTATTATTATTATTATTTATTATTATTATTATTATTATTATTATTATTATTATTATTATTATTATTATTATTATTATTATTATTATTATTATTATTATTATTATTATTATTATTATTATTATTATTATTATTATTATTATTATTATTATTATTATTATTATTATTATTATTATTATTATTATTATTATTATTATTATTATTATTATTATTATTATTATTATTATTATTATTATTATTATTATTATTATTATTATTATTATTATTATTATTATTATTATTATTATTATTATTATTATTATTATTATTATTATTATTATTATTATTATTACTTCCGCAGGGTTGACTGCTTTTGACTGTTTGTATTTAGGAAGATATTCTTATAAATTTGGGATGTTACGAAGCGCTGTCTTGTGGTTTGAGCAAGCTTATTATGTTGCCGGCTTGGAGAATAACAAAACTCTTTCACAGGACGTTGCTCTCCAGTATATGAACAAAACATATCAAGAGGCAAGTGTTTACAATAGGCCGTTTCTGAAGCGTAATGATTGAGAGATTGATTCACCTACTTCATGAAACATGTTTAATCCCTCTTGTTAGTCCAGGAAGGAACTACTTAAAAAGTTTCCCTCCTCAAAATGGTTTATACTTGTGAGGTGTGAACGTTTAATAACTGGCTTTAAAAATTCTTTTTCTTTTGGAAAAAAAAAGTTATTTATATCTGGGATTGTTCCACAAATTTTTCAAATTCTCATATGTTAATACGAATAATTACTCTGTGTAATAGATGAATCTTGTTACACACACATACATACCAGAAACCTCAAGAATATGACTTATATAAATAACATATAAGGCTTATTTCTGGATATATATTTTTTTTTGTTATCAGAGTCTTTACGACTTTATCTACTATACCAACTGTTTAAAAGATTTTATTAGCCAACTATAACAGATTTCGTCAGGTATCAATAATAATAATGATAATAATAATAATAATAATAATAATAATAATAATAATAATAATAATAATAATAATAATAATAATAATAATAATAATAATAATAATAATAATAATAATAATAATAATAATAATAATAATAATAATAATAATAATAATAATAATATAATAATAATAATAATAATAATAATAATAATAATAATAATAATAATAATAATAATAATAATAATAATAATAATAATAATAATAATGTTCAGGAATTCTAAGTCAGCTTTAGTTTTAATGTATGTTTTATATTTCCTTTCCAATTCTCAGACTTGAGACATAATTTTTTGCCCACAAAACATCTACAAACAATTCAAAAATTGTACTTAACTATACCATAAAAGCTGACAGCTTTCTTCTCTCTTTCCTTCTAAGGATACTCTTTCAGCTAATCATAATATCGTGTATCAATTTGCACTTAATTACGTCAACGTATATTGGCTGCACGACTAATAGATTAACAGATAGGGCATATCTACATCGATTTAAGCCCAGTAAAATTTACGAGCATTCCTTTATTGAGTACGGGAAACAAAGATGTGATTTGTCCCAAATATGTGCTTTATCCCAGTCAAACGATCAAACAAATATGTGATATATCCCAATCATTTAAAATCTTCATTCCTCTTGTGAAGTGCAGAAACTAAAAAATAGCTGAAGATGACTAAATTATAAACTCCAAACCAAACAATAACATTCAGTTTAAAGTACTGTCACTCAAATTAAACATAATTTGATATACTTCTTAATTTTATAATCTATAATCTTAATTTTTATTTAAGGATTTATTCAATAAATCCAAATTCTGATGATGTTCGAGATTTACGGACGAAACTGATTTGAAAATAAATATAA
>SEYY01019641.1:267500-275000 GCA_009176605.1 Armadillidium nasatum
TAAATATATAATAGTTTCTCTAAGTTTATAAAGATGTGAATGTGTGTTTATAAGTATGCTCTTCAAAATTTAAGAATTCATTTTTGTTAATATGAATTTTCACACAGGAAGAAATAACTGGAAACAGAATAGCCACTTTTATGTATTACGTAAGTATTATGACTGGTAAAAAGAGGTTTCTATGTCCTCTATATAAAATTATAAAATTTTCCGTAATGCTGATAGGATATGAACGTTATATATATAATTATATATATATATATATATATATATATAATATATATATATATATATATATATATATATATATATATATATATATATATATATATATATATATATATATATATATATATATATATATAATATATTTAGATTTAAACTCATGTAAGATACAACAAAATCATTTTTAAAGAATCTAATTCGATAATTATATTTAAATAATGTTTTAAAGTTTTTGGACCATAGATTAAGTTCCTAAAAGAGCGTTTAACTTCGTATATAGATATTTGAATACTTTAATATGCAATAAATTCCTTTGAAAAATAGCTTATAAAGATAATAAAAGAACTTTTAGTTTTTTGATAAACTTGATAAATTCCATATACTTTGTAAATTCCATATGATCAGTTGATAAATTTCATATACTTTGAAAATTCCATTTGATCAGTTGATAAATATTACATAATTATAAATTCTATATGACCAGTTGATAAATTTTATAAAATTGGTAAATTCCATATGATCAGTTGATAAATTCCATATACTTTGTAAATTCCATATGACCATTTGATAAATTTCATAAAAATGGTAAATTCCATATGATCAGTTGATAAATTTCATATACTTTGTATGGATTCCATATGATCAGTTGATAAATTCCATATACTTTGTAAATTTCATATGACCAATTGATAAATTTCATAAAATTGGTAAATTCCATATGATCAGTAGATAATTTCATATTCTTTGTAAATTCCATATACTTTGAAAATACCTTATTATCAACTGTGATCCATATGATCTCATTCTTTTAATACAATTCAGTATTTTAATTGGTTATACACTCCTTTCAAAGAAATGTAGGTTCAAATAATACAAAATCTTTTGACTTAGACATCTGACCCTTTAATACTTTTAATATGTCATACAAAAAGCTAAAGGCTATATTTAATATTTTAATTTGCATGCTTTCCTATTAAATATAGAAAAATTGAAAAGTTTAAAAAGAATTTTAACGAATAATATAAAAATAAAAAATGGTTAACTAAAGCATGAAGAATATATATATATATATATATATATATATATATATATATATATATATATATATATATATATATATATATATATATATATATATATATATATATATATATATATATATATATATATATATATATATATAAAGTCATTAGCTATATATAAAGGTTTTAAGTACTTTATTTAGCATACCGTACATTTAAAGTATGGCATATTCAAGTATTAATGGAACCTTTATCTAAAAATAAGAGTTTTACCTTATCATTCTATTTAATTACAGTTGTCAGATGTTGAAAAGGGAGGAGCAACAGTCTTCCCCCATTTAGGGGTTTATCTCCAGCCTAAAAAGGGATCAGCTGCGTTTTGGTACAATATGAAAAAATCTGGCGTTCCTATACTTGATACATTTCATGGGGGTTGTCCAGTCGTAATGGGATCTAAATGGGGTATTTAAATACAATATCTTTTTCTTAAATTTAATGATCATGTTAACGCCCTTCAAAATAACTGCAGTATTTGCAGATTGAAAAATCATTTGGATGAAGTTGATTTCTTTATTGAAGGCTATATGGAGGGTTTAGGGTTAAATTGAACCAAGTCCATAGTTTGCCCATTTTGAACTAACACTGCCATGGTAGAGTAAAAATGTTGTAAAAAGAAAAAGAAAAATAGTGAATGAAGTTCATAGTTCAATATTTATCCACCAGGGGGCAGCAAGAACAATTAAAATTCAATATTAATTAATGCAGTTAATCAACTTTTTGTTCTGTTTCCTCAAAAATGAATCTCATGGACTTGATTCACTTTAACAAATTTAACATAATTATATAACATATTATAATTGTAAATATAATATAACATATTATAGTTGTAACTAAAAGTGTGTAATTTACTTTTCAGTTGCCAACAAATGGATTAAAGAAAGAGTACAGTTTCAAACTAGACCTTGTGGAAAAGATATGACAGAATAGTAGCGAATATACCTTTTTCAAACTGCGGCATTAAGTATACTTTATAGAAACAACTTTTTTTTTGGGGGGGGCAAGAAAGAAACTATTACTATATCGTATAGAAGAAATATGTGACTTTATCTGTGATCTAACTTTTTTTTTATTCTATAACTATACCTGTGATCTGATTTTGTTATTTTAATCGATATTTAATAAATTATAGAATGATGATTGTTTTTTTTTTGTAAAATTGTGAATTAAATTTTATTTAAACCTGATTTTGTAAATCTATGGAATTTTAGAAAATTTCTTTGATTTTTGAAGTTTTCAACTTATCTCAATCTCTCTCTATTGGTTTATCTGTCTGTCTGTATGTCTTCTTGTCTGTTTCTCTGTCTGTGTCTATTCTGTCTCTGTTTATCTATCTGTCTGTCTGTTTGTTTGTCTATCTGTCTGCTTGCCTGTTTGTATGTTTTTGTCTGTCTGTTTTTATGTCTGTTTGTTTCTCTCTCTCTCTCTCTCTCTCTCTCTCTCTCTCTCTCTCTCTCTCTCTCTCTCTCTCTCTCTCTCTCTCTCTCTCTCTCTCTCTCTCTCTCTCTCGGAAACAGCTATTTTAATTCATTATTTGAAATTATAGAATTAAAGTAAAAACACGTAAGGAATTTTAGACATTTATTTTATTGAATAAACGATAAAATTGAGAGTCTTATAAACCAGGAAATATAAATAATTGAAATAAATAATACATTTCCCTATTATAGGTAATATATATATATATATATATATATATATATATATATATATATATATATATATATATATATATATATATATATATATATATATATATATATATATATATATATATATATATATATATATTAGGGATGGAGCGATACCAAAATTTTTACCGATACCGATACCGATACCGATACCTAAAAATTACCAGATACCGATACCGATACTGATACCGGTATCGGTATCGGAAAATATGCCGACTACTACTACCGATACCGATACCGATACTTTACTCTTATCCAAAAATTTTGCCGATACCGATACCGATACTGAAAAAGCCGATACCGATACCGATACCGATACCGGTATCGGAAAATATGCCGATACTTGCCGATACCGATACCGATACCGATACTTCACTCCATCCCTAATATATATATATATATAATATATATATATATATATATATATATATATATATATATATATATATATATATATATATATATATATATATATATATATATATATATATATATATATATATATATATATATATATATATATATATATATATATATATATATATATATATATATATATATATATATATATATATATATATATATATATATATATTATATATATTGTTAACGAGGAGAAATTGATTAAGATTTACAGTAAAAAAAGGATTTCTCATTTCAAAAAAAAAAAAATTTTTTTTTAATTTTAAATATAATTAAAAATTTTAAAATAATTTAGTTACCCAAGTATTTTAGTTTTTTTTTAAAAATTATTAATTATTTGGATGACTAAAAAAAAAAATTATAAAAAAAAAAATGTTTTTAAAAAAAATTTTTTTTTTAAATTAAAATTTTTTTTTTTTTTTTAAATAAATAAATAAATAAATAATTAAAGAAGAATTTCATTAATTAAAAATCATAAACTATCAGAAGTTTTTGCAATTTTATTATTATTATTATTATTATTATTATTATTATTATTATTATTATTATTATTATTATTATTATTATTTTTATTATTATTATTATTATTATTATTATTATTATTATTATTATTATTATTATCAATACAATATTGGACTGGCCAAAATTAATATTTAATTTTATTTGGATAATCAAAACATGAATGTGGAACTCAAAACAGGAACCCTTATATGGAATAGGGAATCGTAATTAGGAATCGGAATCAGGAATTGGAATCTGGAATTGGAATCTGGAATTCAAATAGGGAGTCGGAATCAGTAATTGCATTTGGGAATCGTAATTAGGAATCGGAATAAGGAATTGGAATCGGGAATTGGAATCGGGAATCGGGGATCGGAATCGGGAAGCCGAGGTGAGAAATTCGCAAAATCTTAAATTTTTTTTTTGTGTATTGGAATCAATCTAGTTGGAAGGCTTCCTCGGATATCCGGACTTGATAAATCAGATGTTCCTAAGTCTGAATCGGAAATGGAACTGGATCTCGTTTTGACTTTAATACTGATTCCTGAGCAATTCTGCACATTAGCAACTTTTGTGTGTGAAAAATGTCCAGAGTTTTAGAAACAGTAAATATATATATATATATATATATATATATATATATATATATATATATATATATATATATATATATATATATATATATATATATATATATATATATATATATATATATATATATATATATATATATATATATATATATATATATATATATATATATATATATATATATATATATATATATATATATATATATATATATATATATATATATATATATATATATATATATATATATATATATATATATATATATATATATATATATATATATATATATATATATATATATATATATATATATATATATATATATATATATATATATATATATATATATATATATATATATATATATATATATATATATATATATATATATATATATATATATATATATATATATATATATATATATATATATATATATATATATATATATATATATATATATATATATATATATATATATAGGCTTATAAAAAAAAAAAAAAAAAAAAAAAAAAAAAAAAAAAAAAAGCCCGAAATTAAAATTAAAGGAAAGAACGTGATTATTATTTGCTGTTCCACAAATTTAAAAAGGATTCACACTTTTTTTTGTGATTTCTGACAATCCGAGCAAAAATGGGAGGAGTCAGACAAAAAACTAAAAAAATGTACGGCCTGTTTAATATAGACAAAATAGGAAAAAATTAAAATTAAAAATAATGTTGACAAAGATAGAATAACATAACATAACTTAACATAATATAACAAAACATAAAACTTAACATAACATAATCATAATTATTATTTTATTATAATATATATATATATATATATATATATATATATATATATATATATATATATATATATATATATATATATATATATATATATATATATATATATATATATATATATATATATATATATATATATATATATATATATATATATATATATATATATATATATATATAATATATATATATATATATATATATATATATATATATATATATATATATATATATATATATATATATATATATATATATATATATATATATATTATTATTTTTTATTTTGGGGGGTGCTCCACCACAATTCTCCCACAATCATTCTCTCTCTCTCTCTCTCTCTCTCTGTCTCTCTCTCTCTCTCTCTCTCTCTCTCTCTCTCTCTCTCTCTCTCTCTCTCTCTCTCTCTCTCTCAATTCATTGTCATTATATTTTTCACTTTTGATCATTTAGTTGATCAACATAATTCATGGGTTCTTTATTCTTAATTTAAAATATTCTATTTAATAGTTTATCTTTATGGCGAGTTGCTTTTGTGACTTTCTAAAATAGCGTGCTTGCTAGTGTGTATAATTAACTATATGTCAATTATTTAGTATTAACTTAAAAGCAGAATAAACGTAGATGATTTAAACATAAAATGATGCAAAATGACTGATACACACAAACACACTCATATATATATATATATATATATATATATATATATATATATATATATATATATATATATATATATATATATATATATATATATATATATAAATATATATATATATATATATATATATATATATATATATATATATATATATATATATATATATATATATATATATATATATATATATATATATATATATATATACATATATCTATATATATATATATATATATATATATATATATATATATATATATATATATATATATTATATATATATATATATATATATATATATATATATATATATATATATATATATATATATATATATATATATATATATATATATATATATATATATATATATATATATATATATATATATATATATATATATATATATATATATATATATATATATATATATATAGTATATATATATATATATATAGGGATGGAGCGATACCAAAATTTTTACCGATACCGATACCGATACCGATACCTAAAAATTACCAGATACCGATACCGGTATCGGTATTACGGAAAATATGCCGATACCGATACCGATACCGATACCGATACCGATACCGATAATTTTACTTTTTTTTTTTTTTTTTTTATTTATCCGATATCGATACCGATACTTTACCATACCGATACCGATACTTCACTCCATCCCTAATATATATATATATATATATATATATATATATATATATATATATATATATATATATATATATATAATATATATATATATATATATATATATATATATATATATATTAATTATTTTTTTTTTTTTTTTTTTTTTTTTTTTTTTTAAATTTTTAATGTTAAATTTAAAATTTTATTTTAATTAAATTAATATATATATATATATATATATATATATATATATATATATATATATATATATATATATATATATATATATATATATATATATATATATATATATATATTAATTATATATATTAATATTTTAAATTTTAAAATAAATAAATCAAGTTTATAAGTAAACTATTATAAATATATATAAATATATATATATATATATATATATAATATATATATATATATATATATATATATATATATATATATATATATATATATATATATATATATATATATATCTATTACAACGGACACTACTCTTTTAAACTCTCCCGTCGCATACCTTCTCCTTTGAGAAGGGCTTGTACGACACGCTTTCTAAACAGTGTCATCTATTCTCTGTCCAAGTCTCTGGCCACAGATTTCACCGTTATGCTCAATCTTACATGTACTCTACCGATAAAATCTGGAACACACTCCCTTTTTCTATTTTCCCAACTTCTTATGACTTACACACTTTCAAACGCAGTGTTGGGGAATGATAGCCTTTAACTTAACCAGATTTCATGTTTTTTCCCATAACCTTTGTGGATATTTTATTTAGCTTCTGGCCATTACCTACCAGTGATGAAAAAAGATAATATATATATATATATTATATATATATATATATATATATATATATA
>SEYY01019641.1:295000-297500 GCA_009176605.1 Armadillidium nasatum
CATTCTTATTTAATCTCAATACTGAAACTTCCTAACTTTCATAAGTTTATTTTTTTCCCTTCTCTTAATGTGAATGAAATTTACTTTTTCCTTTCGATAATCTTCAGGAGTTTCCAAACCATTCACAGACAAATCCTCCCGACGAGGCAAAGCTTTCACAGTCGGATCCTCCGAGTTCTGACGGTGCAAAAATTTCACAGTTTAGTCCTTCTGACGGCTTAAAGCCTTCACAGTCTGGTCTTTCTGATGGGTGAATGGATGAGAAGTAGAAAGCATTGAGCAATTGTTTGATGAAGGGATTTTTAAAATTGCTGCACAATACGTCTACGTAGTCAATAATTGGAAAGTATATTATAAATACATGAATTACGAATACGTAAAAGCAGATTATAATAATAATAATAATGATAATCATGATAATAATAATAATAATAATAATAATAATAATAATAATAATATAATAATAATAATAGTAATAATAATAATTTTAATAATAATAGATAATAATTAATATAAAATAATAATAATAATAATAATAATGTAATAATAAAATTAAATTAATTTTAATAACATGAAACTTATAAAATTTATAATGATAAAAAAATAGTAATAATAATAATAATAATTAATAATAATAATAATAATAATAATAATAATATATAATTAAATTTATAATAGCCTTTAATCTTTAATTTTTATTCACTTTTCGTTACAAAATTTAACATACAAAAATCGGTACTTTATTGTTTAATACAGAACTGATATTGGCTTCAGGGGGGGGGGGAATTTGTCCTTTTAGCCCAATAAATTTCTACCTAATAATAAAATATATTTATTAAAATAAAATAAAAAAAAAAAAAAAAAAAAAAAAAAAAAAAAAAAAAAAAAAAAAAAAAAAAAATATATAAAAAAAAATAATAATGATGAAGCAGCAATAATAATATTAATATAACTTTAAGCTAATAGTTATTACAATAATAAAGTATAAATAATAATAATAATATAAATAATAATAATAATAATAATAATAAAATAATAATAATAATAATATAATATAATAATAATAATAATAATAATAATATTTTTTTTTATTAATTTTAATTATAATAATAATAATAATATAACAATTTTATAATTATATTAATTAAATAAAAAAATAAATGAAAAATAGTGTAACAAAAGTAGTAATTATCACTGCTACTATTACCATTAGTTTCATTATTTTTAATGGTAGATTTTTGAGAGAAATTAAAAATTTATTTTAATTTTATAATAACAGTAAAAATAGTAATAATAATGGTAATAATAATAATATTAATACTAATACTAATAATAATGATAATAATAAATAATAATAATAATAATAATAATAATAATAATAATAATAATAATAATAATAATAATAGTTATAAATATAATATTGATAATAAAAATAATAATAATGATAATAGTAATAATAATAAAAATAATAATAACAATAAAAGTTATAATAATAATAATATGAAAAAAATAATAGTATTAATTAATAATAATAATGCTGCAGACATAAAATAGAAAGAATAGTGGTTTTGAGTTAGTAAAGGAACAAGTGTGGTTTGGTTGTGTGCTTCCTTAGTATTTTGAAAGCAGTAAATGATTTATGACATGTTTTCGAAAATGTGGAAGTGTCGCTAATTCTTGTATATTTTTTGGAAGCTCATTCCATTGTTTTAATAATAATGATAATAATAATAATAATAATATTAATTATAGTAATAATAATAATAATAATAATAATAATAATAATAATAATAATAATAATAATAATAATAATAATAATAATAATAATAATAATAATAATAACGAAATTGATAATAATAATTATATTAATATTAATAATAATAATAATAGCAATAAAAATAAAAATAAAATGGTAATAATAATTATTTAATAAATTAAAATAATAATAATAATAATAATAATAATAATAATAATAATAATAATAATAATAATAATAATAAAAGGAAGTAGAGCGTATTTTTATTTTTTTAAATAGAAATAATAAAGATTTGATCGCTTTCAACTTTTTGAGCTTCATGTCGCTTGAAGGAAAACGACGACAAAAAAAAAAAAAAAAAAAAAAAAAAATTTTATAAAATTTAATTCCTTTTTAAAATAAAATTTGAAAAAAAGAAAAGACTTTAAATTTCCTTTTGTTCTTTTTAAGAAAATTTAGTATAATGAAAGTCATTCTTTTAAATGAAATAATACTAAGATAAAATTAGTGATATTATTTTCAAATGTGTGTGTGTGTGCGCGTTTGTGTATGTGTATTTGTATGTTTGTGTGTGTAAGTGTGTGCGTTTATGTGTGAACAGTTATGAGACGTTTAAAATGATTAAGATATTTAAATTTAAAACAACGCTGACTAATAACTTTCAATCATCACTACTACTAATAATAATAATAATACTACTGCTACTATTATTATTACTACTACTACTACTACAATGAGTACTAT
>SEYY01019642.1:7500-10000 GCA_009176605.1 Armadillidium nasatum
TATAATATATATATATATATATATAATATATATATATATATATATATATATATATATATATTATATATATATATATATATATATATATATATATATATATATATATATATATATATATATATATATATATATATATATATATATATATATATATATATATATATATATATATATATATATATATATATATATATATATATATATATATATTGGCCGCAATATACTTGGGTTCTAAGACAGAGTTATTCCAGAGCTGGAAAAGAGGTATCCTGACAGTACTGGAATATTGCAGCAGGACCTAGCCCTTGTCAAACATCGAAAGTGGTGAAGAAATTCATGAGAGAGCAGCACATACAGGTACTTGATTGCCCATGGAATTCTCCAGGACGTAAAATCCATTGAGAATTTGTGGGCTATAATGCAAAAGTCGCCTCCGTTCTTAAGGATGAACGACTATGGAGAAGCTCATTCAGGAGTTGATTCAATTATGGTACAGAGACCCGAAAATCAACAGTGACTGTTCGAAACATGTAGACTGCGTTCCAAATCGTCTTTAAATGCTGCTTAAAAATAGAGGAGGTCATATCCATTACTAATATACGTATATGTGTTTTGTATAATAAACTAATAAATTCATTGTTTGTTTTTTTCAATAAATTTACACAAAGATATATATATATATATATATATATATATATATATATATATATATATATATATATATATATATATATATTATATATATATATATATATATATATATATATATAAAGATATATATAAAGATATATATAATATATATAATATATATATATATATATATATATATATATATATATTATATATATATATATATATATAATATATATATATATATATATATATATATATATATATATATATATATATATATATATATATATATATATATATATATATATATACTTGAATTTAGCAACAAAGGTTTCAGATGTCGATGAAAATAAATACCTACGTAACAAAAGTACATTTAACAAAATGGAAATTCAAAAGACTGGAAAGGAAACCCAATCCTTTAAGAGAAAATTTGTCAAAATGTAAACAAGAAACGAAAATATGAAGACAAAACCAGTTCTTCACGTCTTTCACCAAATACTATAAAAACAAGAAATTTCGTTCACAAAACATTGTTCCTCTATAGAACCCTGAAGGTATTTTGGCCCCCTTGTAACTACTTCTTCAAGTGTATTTTAAGAGCAAATAAACTCAAACTAAAAGGTAAAGTGAATATTAATGTATATAATATATATATATATATATATATATATATATATATATATATATATATATATATATATATATATATATATATATATATATAATATATTTTTTTTTTTTTTTTTTTTTTTTTTTTATATTATATATTATATATATAATATATATATATATATATATATATATATATATATATATATATATATATATATATATATATATATATATATATATATATATATATATATATATATATATATATATATATATATATATATATATATATATATATATATATATATATATATATATATATATATATATATATATATATATATATATATATATATTATATATATATATATATATATATATAATATATATATATAATATATATATATATATATATATATATATATATATATATAATATATATATATATATATATATATATATATATATATATATATATATATATATATATATATATTATATATATATATATATATATATATATATATATATATATATATATATATGTATATATATATTAATTATAATTACGCGGTTGCTTTAAAAATTAAATTATTTATAGCAGTGAATTTTTTTCTTGTTTGTTCTTTCGGGAAAAAAAATCTTTTGTTTAACTTGACAGGTTTTTAACTCACTTTACTTTTGCGTTTCGATAATTTCCTTAATGTTTGGTTTTAATATATTACGTCTTATGCATATATATATATATATATATATATATATATATATATATATATATATATATATATATATATATATATATATATATATATATATATATATATATATATATATATATATATATATATATGTAGGTGAAATGTCTCCGAACTCGAATGAAGAAGGAACGCCTCACGAAAATGTTGTAAATCCGAGTGGCCAGTTTGACCGTGAAGGTTCTGCGGATCGTGGAGACTTTGGGAGCGGTGCAAGACGCTACTTCGACAGCAGAGATCAGATCGAACATGATTATTTTGACCGTAGAAGAGGTTTTGGTCCAGATGGTGATAGAAGAGGAAGTGCTTGTGAAATACGTCTAGAAGTTGATGGAGACGGACCATATGGATCTTACAGAGGGACTTACGGAAGACAGATTGGATCTTTTGAACCATTTGATAGTCATCGAAGGGAAGACTATTATGGATATGGACGTTCAGATAGTCTCGGGAGGTCGAGGGGAGGTAGCTACGGATACGAGAGGAGCGTTAGTCCT
>SEYY01019642.1:15000-30000 GCA_009176605.1 Armadillidium nasatum
ATGGTTGCAGCTCCATACTCGTATCCCTGACCACCTTGGAGATGAATCCAACATTCTAAACCTGTCTCTAACTTCTAATAGTATACAATATTATTGTAATTAGTTAGTTGGATAATGTTATTACTTAGGTTAATAATATATAATATATATATATATATATATATATATATATATATATATATATATATATATATATATATATATATATATATATATATATATATATATATATATATATATATAGCTTAAAGAGGAAAGAAATATCGATGATTCTAATATTCTCCTAGTGAGAGAAAACATTTTTGGCATTTCGTAGACGCAAGTTGGTAGGACTTGCGGTTGTACTTCTTTGATTTCCCATAGAATGATTATAGCTCTCGTGAGAGGGGTTCCTCGGTGTATCAGAGAGTATCAGGAGATTCTCTCTGGCTCGAAGGCGTACATTACATATTCTTTCCCTTCTACTAAACCTAACAAACCTTGATTTAACTATTCTTGTTCTCGTGCTATCCGCCACAGGGATGCTGCCTTCAGGGACTACTGTCGTCTTCAAACTCCAGAAACTCATGCAACTTATATTTCATCCAGGAATCGTGCAAAATTTATTCTTCTGTAATACCAAAAACTCTTTTCTCTATAGAAAATGCAATGATCTTTCCGGTTCCTCTTCTTCACGCCCTCTCTGACACTTTGCAAAAAATGTCAATCTTACCTTGCTTCTTCCTCTTTCTCCTCTATAGTATCTTCTCCGGCACAACTTCAGTTTTGCCTTCTTCTATTGCTGAACTCTTTGCTCAAACGATTATAGAGCTATTCCTCTTCCTTTGACCACCTCCAAGTCATTTATGTCTAAAATTGTAATTTCTTCTAAAGACGTCATTTCTGCTCTCTCTCTGAGCTCAACACTAAGAAAGGGTATGGTTCGGATGGTATCCCTCCTATTGTTCTCAAAACTTGTGCCTCTGAGCTTCCACTCTGAATTGGTAAACTATTTCGTCTCTATCTTTATACTTCAACCTTTCCCTTCTTGCTGAAAACGTGTGCTCATTCAGCCTAAGCCGAAGAAGGAGGCCCCTCTCAACATTCTAACTACAGTCCCATTTCTTTACCCTCTGTTTTTTCTAAAAAAAATTTGAATCTATCCTTTACTGGAAGATTTAGAAACATCTCAATCCTACTAATCTTATCGCTGATCACCAGTATGGCTTTCGTAAAAAACGCTCTACTGGTGATCTTTCTCTTCACTCTGAATCTTGGTCCTCCACTTATTCGGCATTTCGGTAAATCCTTTCCTGTCGACATATCGAAATCCTTCGAAAGATTCTGGCACAAAGTTTAGATTTCTAAACTTCCCTCTGTCAGAATCTATCTTTCTCTCTTGGGTCTTCTCTCTGATTTTCTTTCCGATCGTTCTAAGCAGCTGTTGTATCTAAGCAGCTGGTGTAGGCGGCCAACCCTAATTCTTTTAAATCTATTAATTTTCCTCAGGGTTCTGTACTATCGTCAATATTACTACTTTTCACTAGCGACCTTCTCTCTATTTCTTCATCACATATCAATTCCTATGCTATGACTCCACCCTTCATTACTCCTTTCAGTTTGAAAGACGACTCTTCCAAACATCAGTTATTTGACGAATAGAACAGTGACCTTAGAGCACCTAAACCTCTTATTTTTCTCGTATTTCAATTCAATACATGATCGATTTTCAAATGACTTTAAAATTCAGTTCCTCCGTCTCCTTACTCGACACAACCTTCCACACAACTATGATATCTTCTTCGAAAACACTCAACTCAAACCTTCATCTCTCCTCAATATTCTCGGTGTTTCTTTTTCTTGTTATCTTTCTTGGAAGGATCTCATTACTTCTCTTTCCAAACAAGTTTTTAAAGAGGTTGTATGTTCTAAGGAACCTTAGTAATTTCTTCACGCCATTCCAGCTCCTTGCTCTCTATATGGGTGTTGTTCGCCCCTGTATGGAGTACGCATTACACATCTGGGGTGGTTCCACTCATACAGCTTTCTTTGAAAAGATGGAGTCCAGAACTTTTCCTCTCATCAATACTCCCACTCTCACTAATTATCTCCCTTCTCATTCTACCAACCGAACTGTTACGTCACTATCTCTATATTATCGGTATTACAATGGGCATTGCGTTTCTGAACTCTCCCGTCGCATACCTCCTCCACTGAGAATGGTTCGTGCGACACGCCTTTCTACACAGTCTCATCATTTCTCTGTCCAACTCTCTGACTCCTTACTTAACCGTTATGCTCAATCTTCCATATACTCTACCGGTAAAGTCTGGAACACACTTCCTTCATCTATTTTGTCAACTTCCTTTTAGTCTCACAACTTTCAAACGCCGAGTATCTTTACATGTTGACCTTTAAATGACCACTTTTTAATTTTCTTATTCTATATATTATAATATATATTATATATATATATATATATATATATATATATATATATATATATATATATATATATATATATATATATATATATATATATATATATATATATATATATATATATATATATATATATATGTATATATATATATATATATATATATATATATGAGTGCGTCCTACATTTACTTTTGTGTGCAGGAGTGTGTGAGAGCATTGATAATAAAACACAAAACAATTTCATGAACTTTCTTGGGGTCAACATATGTTTATGTTCGATATCTTCTAATTGGCTTATACAACTTTTATCTTAATGAGAAACTTCTGGGAAGGGAGAAAGAGAGAGAGAGAAAAAAAAGAGTGGGTGATTATATAGATGTGTGTGTGTATGTGTGCGTGTGTTGTGCGGTAGGATGAAGAAGTTCTTAGGAAAATGAATTTATGCAATGAGTAGGTGAAAACATCTATTTTTAATAATAATAATAATAATAATAATAATAATAATAATAATAATAATAATAATAATAATAATAATAATAATAATAATAATAATAATAATAATAATAAATAATAATAATAATAATAATAATAAATAATAATAATAATAATAAATAATAATAATAATAATAATAATAATAATAATAATAATAATAATAATAATAATAATAATAATAATAATAATAATAATAATAATAATAATAATAATAATAATAATAATAAATAATAATAACTGAAATAAATGACAACAACAACAAAAACAATAATAATAATAATAATAATAATAATAATAATAATAATAATAATAATAATAATAATAATAATAATAATAATAATAATAATAATAATAATAATAATAATAATAATAACTACAACTTGTTCGTATTCATTGAAGACTTCATTATTACATGAGAAGAGCTTTTAAGTTTATTAGTGCTACAAAGCGTGCCCGGATTCCAGAGGCTTCTTTCAATACTCCTAAATAAAGTCTCTCAGTGCTTTGAATAATAGAAAAGGATGAGTTATGATGACGATGACACTGATGAAAATTTTGAAGACGTGACTTGCCTTAGCGAGGCTTCGTCTGGTGTCTCTCTCTCTCAGAGAAGTGAGGCTTTGGATAAAGACAATAAGAGAGGCTTTGATTTAGACTGCTGCATATAAATTCATACTGATGTTTTATTATAAGATTTTTGTTTCATTTGGACTGAGATTAATTTATCACAAAAAATATTAACAGTTTTTTTTTATGAATGAGTATATAATAATAATAATAATAATAATAATAATAATAATAATAATAATAATAATAATAATAATAATAATAATAATAATATAAAATAATATTTGATACCTACTATTAATAAAATAGTTACTAACAATAATGTTGAAATAGGAGGTAATAGAGGATAACATAGATTGATATATTATTATTATTATTATAAATGATATAACAGAAAGTGAGTAAGATTTTAAACAGTAAGAAAATAATTTGATTATAAATAATATAAAATAATAATAATAATAATAATAATAATAATAATAATAATAATAATAATAATAAAACTTTTAAAATAGGATAAAAGGTGTAATGTAAACTGATAAATATAATATAATAATATATTTAAAATAGTAACAAATAATATTATCATAAATTTAATTAAATATAGAATAATGCTTATTAAAAAATATGAAATAAAATTATAACAAATAGGAAAATAAATAATGTGAATAATAAAAAATATGAAATAATTTAATAAAAAAATAAAAAAATAAATTATTTTTATAATTTAAAATTTAAAATAATATTAATTAATATATATAATAAATATATAATAAAAAAAATATAAAAATAATAATATGAAATAAATATATAAATATAAAAATAAAAATAAATAAAAATAAATATAAATATAATATAATATTAATATAAATAAATAATTAAATAAAATAAAAAATATAAATAATAATAAATATAATAAAATAATAATAAAAATAAATAAATAATATAAAATATAAAAATAATAATAATATAAATAATAATAAATAATAATAATAATAATATAATAATAATAATAATAATAATAATAATATTCAAAATTATCATTAAGACCTTTAATTTTGTTATTTTATGTTTTATAATTAGATAAAATGCAAAGATTTATATATTTCATATTTATTTTGTTTCTTTTTATTAATTTATTAATTCATTCGAATTTTAAATATCAAATTTTTATTAATATACTAATTAATAATAATAAATATTAAATAAAATTAAATAAAAATTGAATTTTTATCTGCTTAATAAAAATTATTAAAATTTTAGTATTTAAAAACTATTTTTTTGTTTCTTTATTTTAACAGATTTAAAATAATCTTATTAATTTTCTTTCTAAAGCTTAAAGTATTTATTTATTTATTAATTAATTAATTAATTAATTAATTTATTTATTTATTTATTTATTATATAATAATTTATTTATTTATTATCTTTTTATATTTTTTGGCAGGATGATCAAGAATCAAATCTTCACTCATGGCACTTCTATTTTAAATAAGTAAAAAGAAAAATATTTCTTTCTAATATTTTCTCGGTAGTTTTTCTTGTATTCGATATATATATAATATATATATATATATATATATATATATATATATATATATATATAATATATATATATATATATATATATTATATATATATATTATATATATATATATATATATATATATAATGAAATTGTTTTAATTAAGTTCAGCTAAACTAAATTTTCACAAATTGTTATTATATTACTTAATGTACATAAAACTTATTGTGGTTTTATGATTTATTATAATATTTTTCAATATAGTTTCCATTGACTTTTGTGGAAAATTATTTTTAGAACTTGGAAATATATTTGCATGTGGGATTTAATTATGGCAATTTATAAAAGGTTTCTTGTTCAGAGCTTTACTGCATTTTTTTTCTTCTTTTCAATTTTTGAAAATAGATTTTAGTGTATTCGGAATTCAGAAATAAATGTGCACAAAAAAAAAAAAAAAAACTCTTTTATGATCTTTCTTAAATTTTTTTAGTGATTTTATTGTTAAAGTATTTGTGGAAATGTACACAGAATCTATAATGATACTCAAAATGATACTTGAAAATACTGCAATTTTTATTAAAACGAGTTTTTTACATTAATTTAAAATTATCCTTTTGGAGAAAACCACGAACTCGAATTATATTTCTGTGGTTTCTCATTTTAAACTGAAAAGCAACGGCTGGCAGTACCAAAGAAGGATTAGGTTATATAGACTAGATATAATGTCGCAAGATAGGTGAATAACATTGGTTATTACTGTTGGAAGCCATTAGAGGAGCCACTGAAGAAGTCGTTCCAAATATTGAGCGTCATAAATGGATGAAAATATTTTCAACATGATGAATTGAATAAGAAAGTATGAAGATAAAGATAATTAAAGGTACAAAAGATAAATAGAATAATTAACAAAGAATGTGATGGGAATAAGGAAGCTTGATTATACAACCGGTACTTACATATTAACAATTTATCACAAAGAAATAAAAAATGCTGTTCCAAATATTGAGCGTCATAAATGGATGAAAATATTTTCAACATGATGAATTGAATAAGAAAGTATGAAGATAAAGATAATTAAAGGTACAAAAGATAAATAGAATAATTAACAAAGAATGTGATGGGAATAAGGAAGCTTGATTATACAACCGGTACTTACATATTAACAATTTATCACAAAGAAATAAAAAATGCTAAATAAAGGTTTCTGAACTGTTTTCAGAAGAAAGTCTTCTTTAAAGAAGAAATGCTGAATAGTGTCTCGAATAAAGGAAGAAAGATGTTATTTAAAGATGGTACGATTACATTACAGTTAGTTTGAAATGATTCCCCAGAGATCTTCAACTTCCACTTCAACTTCATTACATACAAATTCGAAAATTACTAGGTAAGAATATTTGGAGAAATATTGAAGACCCTAGGAAAATTTTCTCACTTAAAAATAAGGTTCGTGAATCTCGAAAAGTCATAAAGCAAAACCTTAACTCTGTATTCTTTGCCATACAAAAAACACAGAGAACGTAGAGTGTAATAAGTTTTCTGCGATTATTACTATGAGCCAAGAAATTCGAAGTTTAGTTTGTGCATACATCTGTCCAGAATGAATTTAAATTAAATATCAATTTTCTGAAGGGCAATACAGATTTGGAAAGTGAAAACACACAAGAAAACCATATTTATTCTGAGAATATTAATTCATAAATGCTATGGAAGTCGAACGAGGCTTTTTGATCTTTAACTTCTGTGAAAAAGATTTTGACAAAATGAGACCTGAGGGTCTGATAATGATTTGAGAGAGCCTGGAAATTGATGGAGAAGTAAGAGACCGAAGTGAAAATAGAAGGCAATTGTCGAAATATAAAGTAATGACTTAGAATGGTAGTGTCTTTAGAAAAAAAATATTTAAATTTTATGTGATATGACTGACGTCCGTAAATATAAATTGTTGAACCTAAGCAGCAAGATTATTATAACATAAATTAGTCAATTGAAGGAAAAAATAAAGAAGTGAGCTAACAAAGCAAGACATTCTCAATTTCGTACTAGTTTAAAGAGTCACAAGAGTTAAGGGAAGAGGTAAAAAAGCAAATACAAATCTCATGCCAAAGCCTTAAATAGACTGAAGCTCTAGAGCTTACAGTAAACATAATAAAAGGAAGCTTAATGAAAGAGATTACAAGATTAGTTATCTGAAAACATTGAAAGGAAGATTGGGAGTACGTAATAAGGTGAAGAACAAATCTAAGACCACAAAATACAAGAAAGAACATTAAAATTTTAATGATTTACTATTTGTATTTTTTATTACTACAAAGTTTAAATTTTGCTTTTCCATATTTATGTACAGATGGGAGGGATATAAAACCAAGCACGTAGTTTATTACTATTTTACCTTAAATAAATAAATATATATATATATATATATATATATATATATATATATATATATATATATATATATATATATATATATATATATATATATATATATATATATATATATATATTATATGCTAAATTATTAAAATTAATTTAAAATTTTCGTAGAAATCGAAAAGAAAAGATTAAAGCATTTCAAAAAACTCAATAATAATAATAATAATAATAATAATAATAATAATAATAATAATAATAATAATAATAATAATAATAATAATAATAATAATAATAATAATAATAATAATAATAATAATAATAATAATAATAATAATAATAATAATAATAATAATGCAAGGAAAATAAATATGTTACAGGAATCAAATAAAAGAATTTTCCTTTATTATAATTAAAAGAGTAAGTAGTTTTTTAACTATATTTTTTAATTAAACATTTAATTAACTCAATCGATTTCTCAAATTCACTTTTTTTTCAGGTAGCCTTAAATTTTAACTCTTTTAAATGAAAAGAGAAAATGAAATGAAAACATAAACTCATATAAAAATTAAATTTAAATTACTGAAAAGCTGTAAAATGCTTTTGTCACAATCATCATCCACAGTTTTATCTGTATTAAAATATATGTATTTTAAAAATATTGCAAAATATTTACATTGTCATACAGGCTAAAGAATAAATGAGGTGGAAGAGGAAAAGAGCTTTTTTATTGGGATTAGCAGATATTAGATGTAACATAATTGTCAAGATAAGGAAAACAACAAATAAAGAAATAAAACGTGTATATATATATATATATATATATATATATATATATATATATATATATATATATATATATATATATATATATATATATATATATATATATATATATATATATATATATATATATATATAAATATATAATAAAAAAATTTTCCAAAAAAAATGACACACCAGCCTGCTAATGCTGTTGTTTTAAATATTTAATTTTTATTAGCATTGTAGTAATTTATTTTTATATTATTCATATTTCCTATTTAGGTTCTTTTTAATTATATCTACACCAGGCTTTTTTTTTATAGCCAATTTCTCTTTTGCGCTTATTTTTGGAGTATTTTTTTTTTATTTTGGAACACGTATCAATTTTTTTATAGCCAAATTTTATTTTAAAATTTTATGTTAAAAACTTTAAAAATTTCTTCGTGAAATATATAGGATTAAACTTTGGCTTAATTGGTGTTTTTCCCTTGTAAAGTTTAAAGTTTTCTATCTTCTCATGAAAGAACAAAATAAAAAGTTTTAACTATCTTTCGCAATTATTTACTTTTTTTGACTGTTGATTTTTCTTTGGTTTTTAGAATAGAAAAAAACAATATTCAAACAAGCTTATTTCTCTTTGAAATTACACTTTAAAACGTTTGGATTTATGTTGACTAATGTATTCTGTAAAGTCTAAAGACCTATAATCGCTCATTATTATCACAACCTATGGTTTTTTCATTGTGTACCAGAATGACTGAGAATTCTTCGGCTTTTACCTTGAAGGAAAAGGTAAAAACATCTTTGCTGACTATAAATGATTTTTACTTTAGAAGTAGTTCAACATAATAACAATTGTCATATTTGAAATAAATCTAATGTATTTCTGAAACCAATTATTAAAAATATTTTAATACATTAATTTTATAATACTTAAATTATAAATACATTCTCCTCTGAAAGTCATTTTATATTTTTATATGAAATTAGGGACGTCATCATCTTGGGTGTTCAGTTGGTAAATATGATCGATGAACAGAAATTACTATTTAGATCTCACATCTTACAAAGAACCTCATCCTTATTTCCCTGTCCTTACACTTCTTATATAGAGGAATAAACATATGATAGATTTATTTTATATTCCTGAACTAGGATGGGTTTGATGTTTAATTCCGTCTCTTCCCTTGAGCCTTTTACAGTGCCTGGATGAATTCTCTCTTTATATGTTTGCTTATGGCCTACTGATACTGATTTTAATCGCTGGAATTTTACCTTTTATCACTCATCTTATATAAAAAGAAGTTTATGATTATGGAACTTTAGAAGAAAGGAATAAACTATAGATTTTAGACATTGCTTGTTCTTAAGAGAGTACAACAAACGGGTATGCATTGCATTGATTACGTAAGTTTTTCAGTTCAACCGTCGATTTTTTCATTGTACAAAGATTTTTCAAATCTTTAAAAACAACATTTCGTTCAGTTGATTAAGTCACAGTGCACTTCAGTGATATAAAAGTAGAACAAGAAATATATTGTTAGCTAGCAATATTAATATTAATACTTTCTACGTATTTTGTATTAATAACTTTATGAAACAACAACAATAAAAATAAATATCTAACATGGAGCTAGAAAATAAAGGAAAATTACAAATTCAATAACAAGTTAAGTATCTTTATTTAGTTCCTTCAAAAAATACATAAATATTTGAATTGTGTATTTATCGACATTGTTAATTTCTTTTATTTGTAAAGAGGCACTTTACCTATTGTGCCTTTGCACAATGTTCCAAAATGGAGGGACACAAACGTTTGCTAAACGGCATTTGTTATCAAATATAGACAACTTTCGTCTTGTAAGTTGAAAATATTTGATCTAAAAAAATGGGTTAAATAATGATGGGCACATTTACTTCAATAAAAACAATTCCATATATATATATATATATATATATATATATATATATATATATATATATATATATATATATATATATATATATATATATATATATATATATATATATATATATATATATATATATATATATATATATATATAATATATATATATATATATATATATATATATATATATATATATATATATATATATATATATATATATATATATATATATATATATATATATATATATATATATATATATATATATATATATATATACATATTACACAAAAACGTATATAAACAAATCTTAAACCTAATGTATATTATTAACAGGTATCAATTGAAAATATTCCTAAATATATGGCATTTACTATGGATCCCCATTCGCAGATTCAGGCCTTAATTGATCGGTTTTCATCCCGTCATAAGCTATAGTGAATATGGATTTCTTTTCTAACATTTTATTTCGAGGCTTTCTTTTACCTTTAGGAATATTTAAAACTGATGCGTCATTTCTCATATTCTTCTCAAATATCGTTGATGACTTATTGACACCCAAACGTATCTCGTCGTCTGCTATTTTAAGCTCTTCAGTTCTTATGTCTTGGTCGACGATATTTTCATTATTAATATTACTACTATCTACCACAGTTTTATCTTTTATTGTTTTTGAATCTGTTTCAATAGAATTGATGTTATTTTCAACATCCGATTTTAATTCATCTTCGTTAATATTTGAGTCTGTTAAAACTTCAGTTTTAGGAGGTGAAACAGGTTTACTAGAAATATTAAGATTATTTGGTGACGCATTATTACTTATAGCCATATTAACTAAGGCGTCTGCTATTGCTTTTTCTATAGTTTCTTTCGTAATACCACTACCTAATATATTATTAACATTGACAGGAGCTTCGCTTTGTTGCTGCTCCACCGTTGAATCTCGTTGATCTTCAGGAGCTGCAGGCGCGATATTGATTGTAGTAGGTTCTTTAACTTCAGCTTTTGATGAAGATACATTTGCCTGACTACCATCACTTTTATGAAGTTCTTCAGAAAGCGCTTCTGAGGCCTCACTTCTTCGTTGTTGAATTCTTCTCTCAATCTCTTCTGTTCTCTCTCCTTCATTATCATAGTCAATATTAACTCTACTAGTTGCATTTTGGTCATAAGTTTTAACATCACCATCGATAATATCTCCTGAGTTTCTTCGTATTAATTGTCTTCTGGCTGCTTCTCTTTCTAACTGAGTTTCAACTTCAGGTAAAGAACCTCTCCTGACAGAAGTGCTTCTATCAGGCATTGAAAATTGACTCTGACTTCTCCTTTGTTCTAACTTGCTAACAGATCTACTTTCTTTATCTCTAACACTACCCTTTCTACTTTCTGCACCTTGATGACTAATGCATGGATCATCTGGATCTATTCCCTTTTTAAGTAATTCTTCTCTTTCTTCTTCTATTTTCTGTTTATTTGATTCATATCTCAGTATTGATGTTTTAGTATGTTGATACCCATGAGTCCCTGGTATACTACTTGAACGTGCACTCTTGGTATTTCTATCTAATGGATCTGTTGACCTATCAGTTTGGTTTTCAGGAGGGTGGCTTCTTGATCTGTGTTTACCCATTCTTTCATTATCGTAACCATCATGACCACCATCTATATCATCTCTTCCTCTACCACCTTGATTACGTCCCTGTCTTTCAGCATTTCTTTGATAATTATCGCCTTCATTTCTTCTGTCATAATCTCTTCCACCACGTCCTTGATATTCTTGAATATATCCTTGATTATGAGGCCCATACTGTCCATCAATGTACCTTTGATTTCCTTGCCTTCCACCATCATTATAGAAAACTGACCCCTCCGGCCCCATGTCAGCCCGTCTAGCGCGTCGCTGATTCTCAGTGAGGATAGCGGCGTCGCGCGGGCTGACGTGTTGTCGGAGGCGCTCGGCGTTTCCCGGCTGCTGGAAGGAATGTTCAGTTTGCTGTTGTTGAATCTGATGATATCCAGCGTTCTTTTGATCATCGATATCTTCGAGAAGATAAGTGTTACCTTCCTGAAGTGATTCACCATTTCTAGGAATTCCCATTGCGTCTTTTAATACAAAAACTCTTCTTGGTTCTTGGTTTATTCCCATAGCCATGTTTGCACCAGCTGGTCCCATTTGATTCGCTGGACCCATCTGTCCCATCTGTCCCATTTGTCCCATATGACCCATTTGACCCATTTGACCCATGTGACCCATCTGGCCCATCATGTGACCTTGTTTACCATCAATGTCTTCTAAAGTAAGAGACTGATGAGGCATTTGATGCCTTTGTAATGCTTGCACCATGCCTCCTCTGTCTTCCAACCCAACAGCTTCAGGTTGTTGTACAACACGGCCGTAGCGTTGTCTTTCTCTTTCATCTCCACTCCAAGCCACACGAGTTCCTTTTTTGCTTGGAGGAATATATCCACAGCACAAGAAAAGTCTTCTTAATGGATCTGGCATACATTGCCACCAGTCAGGAGTTCCTGTGACATCATCATTTTCTCTCATATAACGTTGGGGATCTTCAACACGAACGTATGAAACTCCTTCAGGCCCATCATCCCCAAAGGCTTTGCTGCAAATTTATATATATATATATATATATATATATATATATATATATATATATATATATATATATATATATATATATATATATATATATATAATATATATATATATATATATATAAATATATATATATATATATATATATATAATATATATATATATATGGCGTGGTTGATTTGCATTTAAGGGATTATACATGCTTTACCAGCGCTAAATCTTATTATACTTTTAAATTGACACGAAACTGAGCATAAAAAGAGATGATTTTTATAAAAGCATTTACCTGGATCGATGCAAAGGGCATCCTTCACAGAAGAAGCATAAGCAAATGGAGAGGAGAAGTAGAAGGACGATTATGACGAGAAATACGACCCCAATCACGAAGGACGAATTTTTGCTTTCAAGCGTTACCACCTTTTCATCAACCTTTCGAAGCACAAAATATAAGAAGTGATGGAAACAACAAATATTGAAAATGGTAACGATAAGAATGATAATTAATTAATGTTTAATAAATCGAAAAAGGATAAAACAAATTCTGACTGATCACAAGTAAATGATACATTAATATTTACTCTTATAAAATTCAAATTATAATTCCAAAAAGAAGAACCATAAATCACTATTATTTCACTTCCTTAACATCAGAAACTAAAACTATGTATAATGACAAAAAAATATTAATTAATTACCAATATATTTTTTTTAAAAAATCGAATTTGCACACCCAGTGATTAAAAATAACTTAAATTTTTAAGCATATTAAAAAAATAAATTTAATGCATTGATTACTTAAATTCATTTGTCTTGAAGAATAAACAAATTTCTATCACTCTAAACATACACGTATTTTAATGTAAACTCTCTCAAAACATTTATTTCAATCAAATATGAATAGAATAAAAAACAAAAAGACCCTCCCATAAAAATACAGACAACCTAAAGGTATTTTCTTTTGACACTAAAAAGATAATATAAAGAAATTTAATAGTAGACTATCTCTTCTGAAATGTAATACCTGCTGTTTTTCGGATTTAAGCTTTTGAAGTTCAGTGTCATTCATTCTCGACAGAATATCTGTAACGTCAATGACGGTGTTGTAGTTATATTTAACAAGGGCTGTTATGTCACTTCTGTAATATATATATATATATATATATATATATATATATATATATATATATATATATATATATATATATATATATATATATATATATATAATATATATATTATATATATATATATATATATATATATATATATTATATATAATATATATATATATATATATATATATATATATATATATATATATATATATATATATATATATATTATATATATATATATATATATATTATATATATATATATATATATATATATATATATATATATATATATATATATATATATATATATATATATATCGGCAGGAAAGAAATATTGATTGGTGCTTAGTGATATTTTTTTAACTATATACTAAACTTTAATAATATTTTCAAAGAAGAAACATTTTTTTATATTTATTAATTTTAAAATAATAAAATAATATAAATAATAATAATAGTAATAATATAAATAATATATAAATAATATAATATAATATAATATAATAATATATAATATATAATAATATATATATATATATATATATATATAATATTAATATATATATATATATATATATATATATATATATATATTATATATATATATATATATATATATATATATATATATATATATATATATATATATATATATGTATAAACTTTAATGTTGTCTTAGAACTAATTCTGCTTACTTTGAATGATCGACATCCTTTCCTAAGTATCCAGTATTAAGAGGTAAAACACTCAAAATCTCCGTTGTTCCACCAGTCAACGAATTCAAAGTTTTGGCGAGATCTCTCTGTAATAAATAAATTTAGATTTAAATTTAATTTTGTAAAACAACAAAATATATGGTTTTCATTCCTAGGAGCATGAATCGCGAAATTATATGCCGTATATGTAAGAGAAGTGATAACGACAGGCAAATTATGTTGAGAAAAGTGAAAAAACTTGAGACAACATTTTAACAGACTTGAAGATTGAGAAGACTAGTCGACATAAATAAACTAAAATGATGAATTTAACATGTCGTAAAAAAGATCATTTGGTGTGAAGAAAGATAAGCACCAAAGATTAGTGAGAAAAATATATAATTCATTGGAGAGTATCAACTTTTGCTTAAGAGTACTGAAAAATAAAGGATCTAAGTCAAAACGATAAGGCAAGATCAGTTGTAGAAAAGTTAAGAAATAGAATTTTGAAATGGAGACAAAGA
>SEYY01019642.1:40000-42500 GCA_009176605.1 Armadillidium nasatum
AGCAAAGTGACTATAAAATCCATGCCAATTATTAGAGTTAAATAATTTGATTTTTTTATGTCTATTTTAATTTACAATTATGATAAAATACTAAAAATAGTTTCACAAGCAAGTAAATTTCTTTATATTAAGTAATACAATTCTTTACAAATCAAAATAAAAAATTATTAATGATATAGTGCTTTAAGATTCTTTCTTTTGAAGTACTAATGATTTTTATTATATTTAATCATAGCCATTAAATAACTAGTTTATAATAAAGAATAATCATAGATTAAATATATATTCATTTAATATTAATAAAGCAAAATAACTTAATCTGTTATTGTACGTATTATAGTTTCTGTTTTTTTATTTCTTGGCTTAACAAAGACAAATTATGTGCATTAAAAATAATACATATCGAAAATATATTGCAAACTGAAGCAGATATATTCATAAATAGGCAAATTATAAAAAGTCTCTAAAAATAAATATTATACATCTTATATTATTTATTTGCTTAAAGTTATCCCTATATTTATTTTTATTAATATTTATTTTTATGTTAATGAATCAACAATTTAATTATTCACATATCAGTTGTATTTTTTTCATTTATATTTTTTATAGAATGTTTAATGTTATCTCTGCCAGGGGATATTAAACATAACTTGCCGACAATCATATAACTTACATTTCTAAAGAGAATGATCATCAGAAATAAAAGCTCCCTTTCTGAGACAAAAAGAATAAGTTGATTGATCAAACAGAATCAGATAGAAAATATTTAATATCTTATTTTATGAATTCAATTGAGAAGAACGCTTGGACAACTATGTTAAATTTGTCTTGCGTCTATTAAAAAGAACAGAAATGAGACGAAAGTGTTCCTGTGGTTTGTGTTTTGTCTCAGAAGAACGTTCAATATAAATAGTTAAAAAATAGCTTACCTGAACAGCTGTTGCAGGTACTCTTGTAACTGGAGGCGCGTGGATAAAAATTGGCGGTTCATCTTGAACATCTTCGACGACGACAGATATAAGTACACAGGCAATATTCCTCGTGTCGAAAACCTCTTCAGTATACGGTTGCTGTTGAAGGTGAAGGGGTAAAAAGGGGGTCATCTAATAGTTATAGTGCCAATGGGTTGCGGGTTGTTAGGACATATATGGAAAGGTATTTAAGGAATGGCGTGTAAAGTAAGGATAAATATTTGCAAGACATTAAGTGATAGGTTAAAGGATGCAGGAACGAATTTAGATTAAACAATAATTTTTTTTAAATTGTTTGTGCAGAAGAGAAATAGTGAATTGATGGAAGGCATTTATAATTAGAGTCAATAAAGATAGTAATTAAAGTAAGTAATTATTTTTATGTCGTAAATATGAGGATAAATTTTTATAATTTCAAAAGTGATAAAATATATGATTATTTTTAATTAAATTAATTATAAAGTACAAATGACCAAATTTAAAAATATAAGTCACGTTAAATTTTGAAAATTATTTTAATATATAATTATTCGTAATTTTTTTTTTTTAAAGAAAGATTAAATATAAGCAATTAAAGTATATAATAAAAAATTTAAAAATTCAAAATTCAAAACAAGTGTATTTAAGGTGATAATTAAAAAAAGAAAAAAATATAGGATGAAGGATTCAGGATAAGTTCACCCAAAATATAATTAAAATTTAAACACAAGGATACGGATAAGGACAAGGGAAAAGGCAGAGGAAGAGGACAAATGGAAAATAATAACATATGCTACTGCGATTAAGCATTAATATTGGTTAGTAACTAACTCGGCAGCTGAATAATACATATATAATACATAACTCTACATAAAATAATAACTAATTAAAAAAATGACATAATTTAATAAAACATAATATAATATATTATAAAAAAATATAATATCGGTGCAATTACTTAATAGTTACATAAAGTGAGCCAAATTAAATATAAAATTAGGAAGGCAGATTCTGTGTATACTTACTGAAAAAACAAAAATTTTTATTTTCAATTTCGCCAAAATAATAAAAAATATCTTAACCTAATGAAAATTAAATCTCAATTGAAAAAATGATTTGTATTTAAAATCTTTAATATATATATATATATATATATATATATATATATATATATATATATATATATATATATATATATATATATATATATATATATATATATATATATATATATATATATATATATATATATATAATATATATATATATATATATATATATATATATATATATATATATATATATATATATATATATATATATATATATATATATATATATATATATATATATATATATATATATATATATATATATATATATATATATATATATATATATATATATATATTATATATATATATATATATATATATATATATATATATATATATATATATATATATATATATATATATATATATATATATATATATATATATATATATATATATATATATATATATATATATATATATATATATATA
>SEYY01019642.1:55000-60000 GCA_009176605.1 Armadillidium nasatum
AAAAATAAAATTCACAATCGAATTTGTATGTATGTATGCATGTATGTATGTATGAATATAAATATGTGTGTATTAATGAGAGTGTATATTTTAGCTCCAGCAAAGAGAGTAAAGAGTAAATTAAGAACAAGTTGTCACAAGTTCGATTGTTTTATAGCAACGAGAGTCATGGCATGAAATTCTAAAGAATTCAAATGACGTCATGAATGTACAAATAATGACGTCACTAAAAGATGTTTCACATCAGCAGATAATGACATCACGATTATTTTGTATGGAGGAGGGGGTTTATTGGACAAACGGGAATGACGTAATAGGATTCTTAGAGAAACACCTTTAAAGAATAAATATATTAAATTCTATTTTAAACTTTAAATATATATATATATATATATATATATATATATATATATATATATATATATATATATATATATATATATATATATATATATATATATATATATATATATATATATATATATATATATATATATATATATATATATATATATATATATATATATATATATATAGATCTTTAACAGTTAATTAAATTTTTTTTTTTTAAATATTTACACTGCAGATGACATAAAGCGATCATCCTTTATTTGATTTGAATGAAAATTTAAAAATTATAATTTGAAAAATATAATTTTCAAATTAGAAAATTGCAGAGAAATTATTTCTTTGAATGAATAAATCTTCTTTTATGCATTGTATGAATAATTCTGAAGACAAATAGTTAAGTTCCTATTTGAAGACTTTGAAGACTGCTATTATAGTTTTTTTTTCTTTGAATCTATTTATTTATCTATCATTCTATATATATACCTATTTATTATTCCATCAATTTATGCACCTATGAATACTTACAATCTATTCCATATATTCTTTAACCATTCTTCTTACCAAGCTCTAATTAATATTTACGAAATTCTGTTTTAAAATACAATCCAAATGTAAAATTTATTGTACATATAAATTATACATAGAAAAAGTTATAATATTAGAATCGGTTTATTATAATTTCACAGGTTATAATTTAAACTAAAATCGAAATTTGGTGATACAAAAGAGACAATAAAAATGGACGTTTCGAAAAAAAATAACTTCATCATTGGATAAAAATCATAATAGAAGTTTGATCATTTAAGAATGTGAGTAGAGTGTTTATACCTTAAGAACTCAATATCAAATAATCTAGAAGAGATGGATGTCGAAAGACAGAAAATGGAAAAAGTTGGAAGAAATGGTCTTTCCTGGCAGAGCTTTCAAGAGAGCAGAGAGGGAGGTGAGTTCTAAAGTAAATTTTACTACGTTTATCAATTTTTGTTTTTAATTGAAGACCATTTAGCATAAATACTCCATTATATATATATATATATATATATATATATATATATATATATATATATATATATATATATATATATATATATATATATATATATATATATATATATATATATATATATATATATATATATATATATATATATATATATATATATATATATATATATATATATATATATATATACTATATAAAACTTTATGGGTCTTTAAAAGACGACGTATTAAAGAAATTGCTGACTGTACATAAAATCTGTATTCTTAACTTTTTCGCATTAAATACTTTTTCTCTTTTACTTTACTGAAGGAAAAGTTTTTGTCAGGAAGTTAAAATTTTATTTTATTTTTTAGAAGTTAATTATATTTCAGATATTTATATTCATTTAGAGTTTATTTATTATTTATTTTTATATCATATTTTATTTATTTATTTTTTTTAATTTTTATTTATTTATATTTAGTTTTTTATATAAATATTAATCAGGAAATCAAATTAGATATAATATATATAATTATATATATTATATATATATATATATATTATATATATATATATATATATATATATATATATATATATATATATATATATATATATATATATATATATATATATATATATATATATATATATATATATATATATATATATATATATATATATATATATATATATATATATATATATATATATATATATATATATATATATATATATATATATATGTGTGTGTGTGTGTGTCTATGCCGAACATTTATTAAATCAAGTTCAAGATGCTTACGCAGCGTGCGTGAAATATAAATAATCTTAGGACTAATATTCTGTCGACATGCAACAAATGTAATATACAATTGTGTCTATATACATTTAGAAAAATTTTAAAAAAAAGTTAATTAGGTATCTAAATTTAATATATATATATTATATATATATATATATATATATATATATATATATATATATATATATATATATATATATATATATATATATATATATATATATATATATATATATATATATATATTAAAATCTCTTACCAGAAGACAAACTTGGAATGTATGCAAATTAGCTTCTTCAAAATCAACTCTTCTGTCAAGAATTAAAGTACCATTAATAGCTTCCGTTGAAACTAAATTGGCCGGATTCATTTTGAAGATGCTCCTTGCAGGTCCCTGGAGAGATTGATGTCAAATGTAATATAAACTAGAATTTATCAATTTTTGCTACTTAAATATAAAACATTGCGCCAATCTTTAGATTTTCATTTGGATCACACTTATCGTGCGAGCATATTTGTGTCTTAATTTTATCTTATCCTCTGATGGAATTTGTAACTTACCAATACTTGAAATTCACTAAAAGTTGATCTCTTCCTTTTGCGGACCGTCATTGTAGAAATCACAGTTTTTGGAGGCATATCTTCCCTGACTTCAACTGAGGGCGTGTATCTAAGAAATATCTCAGAAGTTGGTGTTGCACGCCCATCTGTCGCATCTATCCTAGCTGTAACTTCAGTTTCAAATCCATCTTGATCAGAAACCGTTAAATTGAATATATACAAACGTCCAACTTCGACAGGCTGCCGAAGATAGACGTCTGCCTCGCAGAAGATGTCATTGGATGGTGTGCATTCGTGAATGAATAAATATACGAGATTAACACCAATAGGCCCTATAAAAGAAGTGTTAATTCTCTGTAATTAATTATTATAATCATTTAAATGAATACTCCTTTTATTTCTAAAAAATCCATTAATCACTTTAAAATATTTGTGTTTGTGTGTCTATGATTTAAAAAGGTCAAATTAAATAAGTAAAAAAAATATATAAACAAAGGTCAGTAGGTTCGAAATTTATAAATTTCAAACATTTATTTTAAATTATTAAATTTATGATAGTACAACTTATTTATATTATGATTATTATATTTATTAAAAATAAATATAAAATTCTACGTTAATAATTAAAGACTAATACAAATTATTTAAAATCAAATGATCATCAGAATTCGATAATTATTAAAGATAATTTCAAGTTTACCTTTAACTCGGAAGGAGAGAGGATAATCTCTATCTGAATCTTCAGCTCGAAGCCTATAAATGATGCTGTCCACTTCGGTGTCCTGAGGAAGAAGTAAATTTGCCATTCGATTCGCTTCGAAAAACCTCGGCACTGTACCGAAAGCTCCCGAAACGTAAATTAGGAAAATAAAAAGAAGAAAATAAAAATGTTTTGCCCCCCAACGCCCTCCTATTTGAGGAGTTGGGAGGCCCAACACCCCTCGCATTATCATTCCTTTTCTGGAAATATGTCTTTCTGGTGGAGACTTCTCAGCCATTGGGAGTCGATGTTCCACTGAACTGGAAGAGCCTCTACAAAATCTGAAAAAGACAATAAATGATTGTTTGTTATGTAATCAAAATTATTATTATTATTATTATTATTATTATTATTATTATTATTATTATTATTATTATTATTATTATTATTATTATTATTATTATTATTATTATTATTATTATTATTATTATTATTATTATTATTATTATTATATTATTATTATTATTATTATTATTATTATTATTATTATTATTATTATTATTATTATTATTATTATTATTATTATTATTATTATTATTATTATATTTATTATTATTATTATTATTATTATTATTATTATTATTATTATTATTATTATTATTATTATTATAATAAATAATAGTTATAGTCTATAGTACAGGTAAAAACAGTATTATTCTTAGTCAAAGTTTGTTGTATTAGTGGTAATAGTATTAGTGATAGCAGTATTCTTAGTTAGTAGTAATAGTAGTTTCAGAAGTTGCATTAGTTTCATTGTAGTATCAGTGATAACAAGATTATTTAAAGAGCAAAACTAGAAGCTATAATATTTAAAGTTATAGGAACAATATGAATAGTAATATTAACAAAATAATAATAATAATAATATTAATAATAATAATAATAATAATAATAATAATAATAATAATAATAATAATAATAATAATAATAATAATAATAATAATAATAATAATAATAATAATAATAATAATAATAATAATAATAATAATAATAATAATAATAATAATAATAATAAATAATAATAATAATAAGAATAATAATAATAAAATAATAAATATAATAATTATAAATAAATAAATAATTATAATAATAATACTAACTATAAAAATTAATAATAATAATAATAATAATAATAATAATAATAATAATAATAATAATAATAATAATAATAATAACTAGTTTACAACAGGAAAAAAATTTGGTTATAAGCAGTAAAAGAAGTACTTTCGTTTTGATTATAATTTTAAACACGCAAGGATATTTTCACGAAAAGTATGATGGGGAATGGTGCATGTTTCGATATCTGATGATATTCTTAGCTGCGTGGACTTGTACGAGATTTCCCTAAGTGGTTTAGGCATGGTATTACTTCCTCAATGTAGAGAGTGAGATTTAGGAGAAGGCAAATCGCGTTTGCCTCATTGGATTTCATAATTTATATTAGTTGGCAGTTCGTTCGTTATACGATAACAATTTAAATATTAAAATGAGTGTTAATATTCGATAGTTGCAGTTAAGATAAGTTTTTGAAAAGTAAAAAG
>SEYY01019642.1:65000-67500 GCA_009176605.1 Armadillidium nasatum
TTATTATTATTATTATTATTATTATTATTATTATTATTATTATTATTATTATTATTATTCATTATATTTTATTTTTATTATTATTATTATTATTATTATTATTATATTATTATATTATTATATTATTATTATTATTATTTTATATTATAATTTTTATATTATATTATTATTATTAATATTATAATTATATATATATATATATATATATATATATATATATATTATATATATATATATATATATATATATATATATATAATATATAAATATATATATATATATTATATATATATATATATATATATATATATATATATATATATATATATATATATATATATATATATATATATTATATATATATATTCTCTTCAAGACTGATATACATTGGTCATCAATAAATAACATAATCTTATGACTTTCAAGTCAAATTTGAATTAATATTAACAAAAATTTACTCCCCTTTTACTTCAATATTTTAGAAGCATCTCAACAAGTAATGGAAAGAAAGATCTTTGATTTAAATTAACAAAAGAAAAAAAAACAAAAACGAAAATTAAAGAAACAACAAAAAAGGAATAAAGCAAAAAAAATTCTTAATATAAAGTTCAGGCAGAAACTAAATAAGGGTAATTCAAATTTAGTTTTCCAGTGAATATTAGATCGTTTTGATCTCTCTCAACGATGTTAGTCTAAAACAATGATAAAGAGCCAGTGACCCACGAGACGAGGAGGACATTAGGATATTGATATTTTTTTTAAATGAGATTTTTCTCAGAAATTATTGTTTCGTCTATGTCTTTCTACTTCATCCATTACTTCTTGCTGGAACGTGCGCTCATTCAATCTGTGTCGAAGAAGTGGGATCACTCTCAACCCTCGAAACAACCGTCCTATTACTTTAGCCTCTGTTCTTTCTAAAGTTTTCGAATCTATCCTTAACAGGAAGATTTGGAAACATCTCAATCTTCTAATCTTATCTGTGATCGCCAGTATGGCTTTCGTAAAGAACACTCCACTGTGATCTTTCCCTTCTCTCTGAAACTTGGTCCTCCGCTCTTCTGGCATTTTGGTGAATTTTTTGCTGTCGCGCTGGACATTTCGGAAGCTAAATCTATTAATTGTGGTGCTCCTCATGGATCTCTCCTCTCCCCAATACTTTTCTGCTTTTCATTAATGACCTTCTCTCTGTTACTTCATGTCCTATCCACTCCTATGCTGATGACTCCATCCTTCATTACTCATTTCAATTTGAAAGGAGCTCCTGCCAACAGCAGTTAATAGATGCAAGGAAAGTAGCCTTGGAGCAACTGATCTCTGATCTATCTCGTATTTCAAATTGAGGCAAAGAAAACATTGTAGTTTTCAAAGCCACCAAAACTCAGTTCCTCTGTCTCTCTACTCAGCACAACCTTTTATACAATTATTGATATCTTTTTCGAAAACACAACTCAAACCTTCATCTCTACTTAATATTCTTGGTGTTTCTCTTGCTCGTAATTTTTCTTGGGAAGATCACATTTCTTCTCTTTCTAAATAAGCTTCTAAGAGATTTTGTGTTCTGAGGATCCTCATGCATCTGGGGTGGTTCCTCTTACACAGCTCTCCTTGAAAAGTTGGAGTCTAGGGCTTTTCGTCTCATCAACTCTCCTGCTCTCACCAATTCTCTCCAGTCTCTTTCTGCCCGTCGGATTCTTGAGACAATCTGTCAATACTATCGACATTACAATGGACACTGTTCTTCTGAACTCTCCCGTCGCATACCTCCTCCATTGAGAAGGGTTCGTGTGACATGTCTTTCTACATAGTCTCACCCTTTTTCTGTCCAACTCTCTGACCCCAGACTTAACCGCTATGCTCAATCTTGCATGTACTCTACTGGTAAAGTCTGGAACACATTCCCTTCAATCTATTTTTCCAGCTTCTCATGACTTACACACCTTCAAACGCGGTGAATTTGACCAGGTTTTCGATTTTCTCCTTAACTCTGGTAGAAATTTTAGTAGGCCTCTGGTCTTTGACCACGAGAGGTAAAATAATTTTTTTAAAAAAAGCACTGCCAAATGTATGACGATGTCTTCAACTTTTTCGTCCTTTCCTCGTCTAGTCTCAAAACGTTTCTTCAATAGAGCCAATTAAAATTAATAATATCGAAAGATTTCTGGAATAGTTTATACATCTATGTGTTTGTTGCCTGATTGTTTTTCTCTTTGCAGTTTATCAGTTCTCAATGTTTAATGTTAATGTCTACTCGTTTCTTTGTGATCATGCTATTTATGCTTGTTATAATTTTTGTGTACGTGTAAATTAAAAATATATTAATATATTAATAAGATTTAATTATAAATAAATTAATATATTAGTAAAAATATATTAGTAAGTACACAGGTGATCCATTTATGTTTCTAAAATTTATCTATAGCATCAAAAGTTGTGTTGTATCTTTCTTACAAATCTCTAAGTAATAACTAAGCGTGTTATTATGAATTACAAACTAGTT
>SEYY01019642.1:72500-80000 GCA_009176605.1 Armadillidium nasatum
TTCGGATTGCTACTTCTGACACCGTTTTCGGCTATATATATATATATGTATATATATATATATATATATATATATATATATATATATATATATATATATATATATATATATATATATATATATATATATATATATATATATATATATATATATATATATATATATATATATATATATATATATATATATATATATATATATATATTGAAACCACCATGGCTTAGTTTATTGAAATGAAGACATTTTCTTTATCCCTAGAGGGAATAGCCCTATTTGAGGAGTACAACTGTTCCATTAGCGTTCTTTCAAGGATTCGCATGAGAGATTGAACCATGGACTTGAAGCAAGTGATTCAATTACTCTACCATCATGCCACGGCAGCTATAGTTAATTATTTTTTTTAAAAAATGTGGTTAATATATAACAAATTAAAATCGCCATTATTTGAAAATATTAAATAAAGCAGAAAAGAGACACGGAGGAATACTGACTGAGATTTGCGTGAAAAAAAATCTAAGGATTAATTTAGTGGGGAAACTATTGGAGGGGGCGGAGGTGGGTGGAGGTGGGTGGAGGTGGCGGAAGGGGGGCGAAGGGGATAGAGAAGCTCTTCGATCCCCATTGTCAGTTGTTTCTCGTCCTTTCTTTTACTCATATATATATATATATATATATATATATATATATATATATATATAATATATATATATATATATATATATATATATATATATATATATATATATATATATATATATATATATATATATATATATATATATATATATATATATATATATATATATATATATATATATATATATATATATATATATATATATATATATATATATATATATATATATATATATATATATATATATAAAGGGATAGAGAGGAGAATGAGATATTCATAATGAAATATTCACATTAAAAGTAAAAAGAATTAAAGTAATGATAAAAAAAAATTTAAGTTTTTATTATTAATATTTTCCTTTTCCTTTTATAATATTGATAAGTCTTTAATAATAAATATTAATAAATAATATTAATAATAATATTAATGAAAATAAATAATAAATAAAATTATAATAATAATAATATAATAATAATAATATAATAATAATAATAATAATAATAATAATAATAATAATTAATAATAATAATAATATAATAATAATAATAATAATAATAATAATAATAATAATAATAATAATAATAATAATGAACATCTCTAAATTACATTATTAACTTTTTAGATATCAGAGAGAGAGAGAGAGAGAGAGAGAGAGAGAGAGAGAGAGAGAGAGAGAGAGAGAGAGAGAGAGAGAGAGAGAGAGAGAGAGAGAGAGAGAGACTGAAGAAACGTTCATAACACTTGGGAATAAATTTCAATTTCTTGTCTATTGAATTAGATTTAACCCTAAATTATATGTAATTTTGACCCCCCCCCCTTCCCTTCTCCTTCATTGTATTCATAAAATGTATTTTTTTCAGTTACACATATGCAACTAGATAATTATCCAGATATTTGCACCTTTTATTATATTATTTTTGTATGATCTTTGTTTTTATATGTAATACAAATATACGGAGCAAGAGTGGACCATACTTAAAATTTTCTGTTAGGATAAGGAGGGTATATTATATATCTTTGCTTCCTTTGCTTATGGGACAGCAGAGTCAAGGCAAAGCATTATTGGTTTTAAATACATAATTTCAAAATTACCAACTTTAAGTTATGAATAAAATCAAGGCGGAAATTTTCGCTCGCCCACAAATAAGAACATTAATTAAAGACAAAAATATTCCTAATGTCATGAATAGAAGCTTAAAAAAAGCTGGTTCTGTTTCGTGGCCTTGGTTGAAAACTTTTTAGGAAATTTTAGGACAGATAACTACGAAAAAATCGTAAAAAAAATAACTTTTAAGAAACTACATAGAGTTAGATTATAATATGTTCGTAAAAATGTATTTTTTAAATAGCCATCTTGACCAGTTTCTAAGTAATAAAGGTAATGTAATTGACGAACAAGTGAAGAAACTCCATCAAGATATCAAAATTATGAAGGAATGACACCAAGGGCGATTGGATTCACACACGATGGCTGATTACTGTTGATGCTTGAAAAGAGACTTGCCATCAACAAGTAAATACGTTAAAAAATCTTATAGAATAAAATTTTTGCAGCAGTGAAAGTATCATATCTTTTTTAAAAGTAATTTTTATCTTTATTATGTAACAATACCGTAGTTTGAACTGTTTGCATTCATAAAACTTTAAAAAATATTTTAACACATGACTTACTTTTTTTTTTTCCTAATATGAAAAATCTTTAAAATGGCCCAAAGGTTGTTGACAAGAATCAAAACCTGAAAGAGCAAAACCGAACTGAAATCCGTATTCAGTGGACTCAAATTCACTAGAATCATGTGTTAGATATCATTCAATAAAATACGTGTTCACCAGTGCAATCAAATGAAAAAAAAGATAGATAGAGAGATATAGATAGTAATTATTAAAATATTATTATTAATATTATTATACTAATAATGGATATAAGATTGATAAATATATATATATATATATATATATTATATATATATATATATATATATATATATATATATATATATATATATATATATATATATATATATATATATATATATATATATATATATATATATATATATATATATATATATATATATATATATATATATATATATATATATATATATATATATATATATATATATATATATATATATATATATATATATATATATATATATATATATATATATATATATATATATATATATATATATATATATATATATATATATATATATATATATATATATATATATATATATATATATATATATATAGTAATAAAAGTCTATTGATAAAAATGTACTGAAATCAATACAAAATATCAGGTGAATGAATAAAAAATTTGACGTCAAAAGGATTTTTTTTAAATGTTAAGGAGTCATTCCCTATCTATTTATAAATATTGAAGAATTATTTCAATATTTAAAGTTAAAAGTATAAGAAACCTAAATTATATATGTTTGTACCAATTTTTTGGATTCAAAATTGGAGGATGTATCGATATTTTAAATATCCTTTCAAAATATGTTAATTTTATTCATCCGTGTGACATAATATGTGATGACATTGAATGACATGTGATGTCGTTGGATGTCATATGATGATACTGAAAAACAACGGATGAAAATTTAGGATATCTAACGACATTTGATGACGTGTGATGACATTGAATTGTATGTGATGATATTAGATAACATGTGATGATATTGGATAACATGTGATGACAATGGATGACAAGTGATGACATTGGATGAAAAGTGATGACATTGGATGACATGTGATGTCGTTGGATGTCATATGATGATACTGGAAAACAGCGGATAAAAATTTAGAACATCTAACGACAGTTGATGACGTGTGATGACATTGAATGGTAAATGATGATATTGGATAACATGTGATGACAATGGATGACAAGTAATGACATTGGATGAAAAGTGATGACACTGGCTGACATGTCAACATATTTACATAAACATATTTCATCTTTAGTATTAAAATGTTATTTTTATAAATCATAGAAACTGAATCATTAAATCATAATACTTACTGGACAACTTGAAGTGATTTATTAAAGTTCCTCATTTTTAATTTTTTATTACTAATATTTAAAATATTTATTTCTTTAGTTATTTAAAAAATCAAATTAAATAATAAATTTAATTTAATTAAAGGCTAACAAATACAGCACGTTCAAGGTTAAACTTTAAAGTCTAGTATTAAGACCTATTGATAAAACCATCCTTTATTGAAAATTACACAGATAAATAATATAAAACCACAGTTGATAGACTCCTTTCAATAACAAAAGAGAAACTCTCCAAAACCTATTTTTCCAATGTGCATAAATAAAGACCCTTGTCACGCGATACAAGAACTTGCACTAAACGAGAGGCAGAAAAACGGCTCTTTACAACACGAAAGCTCGATTTAGACTGAGAAAGAACGATAAATGGCTTTTCAGAACCATTCATTCTACTCCAAATTAATGGGAAATATGTTCCATAGCTGTGAATGCAGTTTCAGTCGGGATAATGTTTCGTATATTAGATTAATGATTTAAATTCTTTATTTCTCTATTACACCTATTATGTAAAATCATTCAATTAATACTATACCAGATATCTAATATTTAAATTTTTTTTGTATGGTATATATATATATATATATATATATATATATATATATATATATATATATATATATATATATATATATATATATATATATATATATATATATATATATATATATATATATATATATATATATATATATATATATATATATATATTATATTATATATATATATATATATATATATATATATATATATATATATATATATATATATATATATATATATATATATATATATATATATATATATATATATATATATATATATATATTATATATACCATGACATCGTAAATTAAATTTCAGTGAAGTAACAAGACTTCCTTTGTTTACGGTAATTACAAACAATCAATGAATTTTATTATTATTATTATTATTATTATTATTATTATTATTATTATTATTATTATTATTATTATTATTATTATTATAATTATTATTATTATTATTACAAAAAAAAAGGTGTTGCAAAAAATAAAAGGAGCCTGAAGACAAGGTTACCTTAATGAAATCAGTTCATTTTTTGGAAGATTTTATAAACTATTTTTTTTATAAATTTTAATTTCATTTTTTTTATCACAAATTTTTATTCCAAATCAAAAATATGAAAAAAGATATCATATATATAATTTATCAAATATCAAAAAATGATAGTTAAAACTTATTATTATTAAAAAAAAAAAAAAGGAAAAAAAAATTTGAAATGTGAATATTGTTAATTGCCCCATTTTACGTAAATTTAATAATTTTATTAAAAATGAATTATAATTATTCAAATAGAATTCTTATATACATTTGGAGCCTCTTTAAACTAAGGTTTGAAAGTAGGCGGAAAAGTGACTTAGGTAAATAAAGGTAAAAGGATTTCTGAAGTAATATTTTTACCAGAAGAAAAATCTGGCGTTTTACTTTTCCATTTCTATTTTTCAAATTCCTTCTGTACTGTAAGCATTTTGTAGTTTATAAAGGCAAAACATTTATTATTAGTAGTAGTAGTAGTAGTAATAGTAGTAGTAGTTTTGTATTGTGCTTTAATGCACAATATTTTCGTTTGTAATTATGCAATTAGCTCTTTGAAAAAGTGCCTTGAAAAAAGTTATAGACATCAATTACTTACTCATAGACGTTCAAATTATAAAAATGAGTAAGTTCTTGGACGGTTACTTAGGAATTATTAAAACATCTTTCAAAACCTAAAATTAGGCCCATAACCAGCAAAATAAATGACTTACCTCTTGATAGAGCATAAATATGTGCATGATTTGTTTGAAAGATTGATATTTTGATGTCATCATCATTATCACCATTTTTCAAAGCAAAAAACAAAAAAACAAAACATTATAGATAAATAATGCATAATAATAATAGTAATACACGAACTAAAATCATAATAGCAGCAAAACATTCTAACTAATCTATTTTGGCGTATCGTTACAACAAATATCATAGTTCCTCCAATCCAAAAATGCTTTGAATTACTTCCTTGACATTTATCACGAACGAGTGATTGAAAGTTACTAAAAATAGAATTCCAAGCTTATTATGATCAGTAAAAGACTTTTATTTTCTTTAGAGTAAAGAGGATTTGCTTTGGTAAAGGCCTTTACCGAATATTTTAAGAAATTTTGCTATTGATATTTCAAACAATTTCTTATTTCTACTAACTCCTTCGATCCAGATCCAGATATATATATATATATATATATATATATATATATATATATATATATATATATATATATATATATATATATATATATATATATATATATATATATATATATAATATATATATATAATATATATTATATATATATATATATATATATATATATATATATATATTATATATATATATATATATATATATATATATATATATATATATATATATATATATATATATATATATATATATATATATATATATATATATATATATATATATATATATTCGAGGTTTACTGGTGATATACTTTCCTATCTCACAGATCTATGGTCTTCTGCCCTTAGGGACCATGAGAAGACTTGCGTGGGGGTGCTTGACATTTCTGAGGCGTTTGACCGTGTATGGCATGCGTCACTGCTTTCCAAGCTCCCCTCCTTTGGGTTTCCTCCTTCTCTTTGCTTACTTATGTCTAGTTTTCTTTCTAATCGTTCCATTTCGGCTGTTGTTGATGGAGCGACTTCTTCTTCCTTTCCTGTCAATAGTGGTGTTCCTCAGGGTTCTGTCTTGTCTCCCACTCTATTCTTACTTTTCATTAATGATCTTCTCAGTCGTTCATCTAACCCTATACATTCATATGCCGATGACTCAATCCTCCATTCTTCTACTCATTTCAAATCTGCTCCTTCCTTTGCATCTAGAGTTGCCTCTCGTCTTCATCTTTCCGATTCCATTCTTGCAGATCTGAATAGAATTTCCAAGTGGGGTCGTCTCAACCTTGTGAAATTCAACTCTTTAAAAACTCAACTTCTAGAAATCTTCCTTTCTAAGACACCTCCTAACTTTTCTATTTCTTTCGATGGTTCTCCCGTCTCTCCTTTTGAACATATAAATATTCTTGGCCTTAACATAAACAAAAAAATTTCTTGGAAACCTCACATCACAATGGTTGCTAGGGCGGCCTCAAAGAAGCTGGGAGTTCTGTTTAGACTGCGAGAATTTTTTCTTCCTCGCAGTTACTCCAATTATACAAGGGTCTCATCCGCCCTTGTATGGAGTACTGCTCTCATATCTGGGGTGGCTCAGGTTTCACCCGTCTTTTGGATAGGGTTGAGTCAAAGGCTAAAAGACTTATAAACTGTCCCGCTCTTTCTAATTCTCTTGATTCTTTATCTTTGCGACGTGATGTTGGTGCCTTGTCACTTTTCTATAGGTACTACAGTGGCAAATGCTCGAGGGAACTATCCACCCGTGTACCTCCACCTTTACGGCGTCCTCGCAGCACAAGGGGTGCAATGTCCGCGCATCAATTTTGCGTGGACATAGGCAACTCCAGGCTTGTCCGCTATGGTGCCTCTTTCTTTCCTGCCACCTCTGTCTTGTGGAACTCTCTTCCATCTTCTGTATTTCCCTCTGCATTTAATCTCAATTTCTTTAAAGCCCGCGTCTGCGCCCACCTGAGAAATTTGCGTTAGGTGGGTACTGTAGGGGTGGTTTTTATTTTCTGGATTTTGTACTCTATTTACTTTCATTTTTATTCTTTTAACACCCCCTCCTTGAATAGGGCTTT
>SEYY01019642.1:82500-92500 GCA_009176605.1 Armadillidium nasatum
TTGTTTTAAGCATTGACTACACATTCGAAATTTTTCTTAAATATTTTCTCTGATAAAAAATTTCCAAATTATACTTATACTTTTAAAAAATTTCAAACCCATTCATAAATGATTCGCTGTTCTTGTAACTCACCAGATAATTCGGATATTAAATTTACAAATATTGTTTTTTCCTTTGAATCAGCCTCTTACTACAAGTATATCAATTTCATGTTCAATTTCACGATTTTACTAGTTTATTTTCGAAACAAAGAGAGCGCAAAGTTGTCAATATGTATAGTAACTACACTACCTTTTAACAACACAAGTGATAATGATTAGACTAAGAAAATAGAAGAGTAGACAAGAAGTATTGCTGTAGCTATTTCTATGACCTTGAAAAAAAAATCCAGAAATTTTAAGCACATCACACATATGTGTACCAATATCTAAGAAAGATACACACACACACGTATATATATATATATATATATATATATATATATATATATATATATATATATATATATATATATATATATATATATATATATATATATATATATATATATATATATATATTATATAAATCGAATAATAAAAGGAAAGTATTCATTCAAATCATAATCATAATATAAAAATTAAATGTTAACATAATAGATTCCTCGTAGAGTGAAGGTCATTCCAAGACTCAAGGTTATGCAAATCATTTATCAAAAAGTATTTAAAAGCAATTCGCTAATAGCTTTTCATCACTGATTTAAAGCATTCGGTGACTTTTCATAATTATTCTTCTCGGAAGAGAGGGGGGGGGTGAAAATGGAATAAGATACCTGACGTTTAAGATCCCCCCCCTCTTCATATCACCATCAACCCCCCCCAAAAAAAAAAAAAAAAATTCTGATATTATTTAAAGGAGTGTTCTAGGGATATATTTAGAAGAGTTTTTCCTTATTTTAATTAAAATAATTAATTGTCAGTTATAACTTGTTTCTCAGTAGGACTTTTTTCTTGATTGATAATTATTGTGTAAATTATATTAGAATGCTGGAGTGTTAATTAATTATATTATATATATATATATATATATATATATATATATATATATATATATATATATATATATATATATATATATATATATATATATATATATATATATATATATATATATATATATATATATATATTATATATATATCGCCTCCTTTGGTGGTCATGGCAGGGGCCTACCAAACTCCACTACAGTTGAGGAAACTTCCAGGAATTTGGCCAAATGAAAGCAGACCATCAAGATACTAGGAGTTTGGAAGTGCACAAGTCAAAGGATGTTGAGAAAATAAACAGCGGGAATGTGTTCCAGACTTTACCATCAGAGAACATGTAAAATCGAGTATAGAAGTTAAATTTGATTTCAGAGAGTTGAACAAAGAATGGATGAGACTGTTTTGAAAGGACTGCCCCATCAGCATTTCTCAGTGGAGGAGGTATGCTACAGGAGAGTTCAGAAGAGCATTATCCTTTGCAATTACGAAAGCATAAAGAGAGTAATGCATCATTAAAACTGGCAGAAAGAGATTGGAGAATGTGATAGCGAAACAGTTGGTAAGACAAAAAGGCTTAGGCTCCAATTTTCAAGTGGAGCTGTGTAAGTGGACCAACCCCAGATGCGTGAGGCATACCCCATACCAGGACATACAACATACCTATAAAGAGCAAGCAACCATGTTATGGTAAAGGCCTTTTTCAAGAGGTGTCAGAACCCCCAACCTCTTAAGAGCTTTGCTAGAAAGTAAAATAAGATCCTTATTAGAGATATCACGAGAAAAAACTTCAAGAATATTAGGTACAGAAAAAGGCTTGAGTTATGTTTTCGAAGATTTAATGATTGTGTGGAAGATAATGTGGAGTAGAGAGATAAAGTAACTGAATTTCTGAGGCTCTGAAACCTACCATGTTCTCTTTGCCACAATGGGAAATCGACAAAAATCAGAAGTTTAGTTGATCCAGGGTCATTCTCATATCTTCAGTTAATTGCCACTCGGTGGGATATCTTTCAAAATGGAAAGAGTAATGAAGGGTATGTCATCGGCATAGTATTGAATAGGTGATGAAGTAGTATGGAGAAAGTCATTATTGAAAGTAGGAAAAGGGTTGGGGAAAGAACAGGGCCCTGAGGAACTCCATTGTAGATTTAAAGACGAAGAGTGGAGGTCTAAAATAGCTATTGTAGAGAGACTGGAAAGGAAATAAAAGAGAAGGTTGCAGAGTGAAGAATGGATACCAAACTCTCTCTCTCTCTCTCTCTCTCTCTCTCTATATATATATATATATATATATATATATATATATATATATATATATATATATATATATATATATATATATATATAATATATATATATATATATATATATATATATATATATATATATATATTATATATATATATTATATAAGCCATATATATATATATATATTATTATAATATATATTGTATATTCATATAATAAGATAATGATCTCATCTTCTTCCTTCATCTTTTAAATAATTTGTTTGTTCAGCAAAAAGAAAATGATCTCATCGTGATAATTTTGCTTTAAAGAGCCACGCACAAAAGACTCAACGATTCACAATTAAACCTCGACGGACGACCATCGTTGGAGTATAATAGAGCCGCTGGGCCAACATTATTTCCTGATTAATTGCCTTCTTTCAATAAGGCTAGCTGAAGCTATTTTTAAATAAAATATTTCTATTCGGTCCAAAATTTCAACCATATAACAATCGTAAAAGGCTTAGATCATTAATTAAATTAATAAATATAATAGAAAAGAGAACGATAGAGAGAGAACAATTTTTAGTAATTTTGCCTCTTGCAAAATTCCATATTATTATTATAAGAACTTGCAATATAATTATTTTTAAATTGTCTTTTCCATACCTTTAAAAGACTAGTAATAATTCTATTTTTCATTTCGTACTGTAGTAGTATTAATAAAGTTTTCCAAATCTCCTTATGTCAGAAATGTCATCAGTCTCCCATTCTCTTTATTCATTTAGACCACAGTTTCCTCCAGTCCATCCCATTGTCTTATTTTGTCAGTTCCTATATATTTTTTTTCCTAAACTTTTTCTATCATATATACTTTGACTTATATACTTTGACATTTATACTTTGAATTATCTCTTTGTTTTTTATTTAAAGTCTTTAAGATTTCATACACTATTATCAGAAATCTTTCTGTCTGTCTTCTATACTATTCTTCAAAGAAAAGCACAGAAATTCATTAAATTGTAAATAAAATCAAACCATAGGAAATAATTCTTTCAACTTTCATAAAAACATAATTCTTAAAGCCTTATATAAACACAAAAATAATAGTACCTTTCTTCTTCATATTCAGCTAACTCTTTTACCTTTACCTTTCTGAGCATGTAAATATTACCCCATATTTCGCTACCATTCTTAACAGGTTCAGATTTTTCAATTTATAAAATATAATATCTAAATACATACAAAATATTTTCATATGTATAGTTTTGCTCTCTTAGTGAAGGAGGTGTTTGACAGTGCTCTAATGTAGTGTGTATGTGTGCTTTATAAATAGTTTTTAGTTTTAAATGTGCTTGGTTTACTTTAATAATTTCTCTAACGTGTATAACGTTTTAATCTTTTAGTGTTTCTAGTTTAGTATGGGAAGTTTTTATTGACAGAAGAAGTCGTTTTTTTTAAGATAAGTATTGTTTTAACGTTAATTAAACTTTTACCGTTTTAAGTCTGCTATATATTATCTTCAAGGTTTTAATTAAATTGCTTTAGTCTAGATTTACCAATTATTTATTTTAATTATATATTGTTTTAATATTTTTAATATTAATTTTTAATAGTTTTAATTTTTAATATTATTTATTTTTAATGTTACTTTTTTATATTCGTTTGTGCAAACGTCCGTGTGCTTGCGTGCGTGTATGTGCGTGCATGCGTGTGTGTGTTTCTTTGAATGCCTAATTTGAGTGGTCGTGAGGTTGGGCGTAGAAGGGAGCTTTTTATTACCTTTGCTAACGTCCGTGGCCTTAGAGCTAATCTCGCATCCGTTGAACATCACCTCACTAACTCTCGTCCTAACCTTTTGCTTCTGTCTGAAGCACAGCTGGACGGCGATTGTTTCTTTAACAATCTTAATGTCTCTAACTAAAAGTTTTTTTTTACAATTTCCGAGTAAATGGTGGAGTCTATGCCTATATTAACATTAACACTCCTGTGACACCCCTCGTAAATCTTGAATCTCCTAATTTCGACGTTTTGTGGTTTAAAATCTGTCTTCCTACTACTAAAATTAGAATGTGTTTCTGCTATTGCTCTCCTAATGGAACAGATTTTCCAGTTTTTTTCAATATCTAACTACTTCTCATCCAAAGCTGAAATCCTCTATTTAGGGGATTTCAACGTACACCACACTGAGTGGTTGGGCTCCTCTCATACTGATACAGGCAAGTGGGAAGGAGGCCAAATCATTCAGCATTCTTAAAGATCTGGATCAAATGATTAGGAACCCACACACATTCCAGATCGTCCTAATCAGTTCTTGAATACACTTGATTTATTCTTCACCACTACTCCTAGATATAAATACAACATTTTCCCTCCTATCGGTAACTCTGACCATAATCTTATAGCTCTTAATTATAATGCTTTATTCTCTTAAACAGTTAGGTTATTAACTGTAAAACATAATACTTTAGAGAAACATATTTTATCATTTAAAGGTGAAAAAAGTCCAGGAGGTTTTTGAAGATGATATTTATTCACTGATCCTTTTTTTTATCATGGTAATCAATTTTATTTTTGCTTTACAAATAAATATAACTTGTACAATATTACCAAGATAAAACTCGGATTATTTCTCATGCAATTTTTTGTACTGAAGAACTTGATATTAAAATAGGTCAACCTATATGATTCAGAATAAATATATGCCAACTAAACCCAAATAAAATTGATCTAAGTCTGAGAAGCGTAAACACACCTGTCAGAAATCTTCCAACAGATTAATTATAATTATTCTTCCCTCTCTTTTAATACAAGACGTTTCAAAAGTGTATTTAGAACGATTACAAGAGATAAAATAGAATAATTGATTTGAAATGTCATTTTCATTTGCACAAATATGAAAACATAAATAAATAAACATTTCCAGTAAGATAAATAAAATTTTCAAATATTTTGACCTTCACAATTCGAACTACTATTTAAATTTTAATGTACTCTCTATTTCTGACCTACTGGTAAAAGATTTACATAAAAGAGGGACACGAATGCAGACAACACGAACGAGCAAACACACACACACACACACACACACACATATATATATATATATATATATATATATATATATATATATATATATATATATATATATATATATATATATATATATATATATATATATATATATATATATATATATATATATATATATATATATATATATATATATATATATATATATATATATATATATATATATATATATATATATATATATATATATATATATATATATATATATATATATATATATATATATATGAATATAAAAATAAATAGAAAAAGAAAAAATGATTAAAAAATAATTTTAAAATGAGAAAAACTAAAAATTAATGTTTATGTTGTAAATCATGAGGACGAAATATTTACTGATACTTTACTAGTAAGTATTATTTTAGGTAATCAAAGATAAACCATAATGATATGACAATCGTAAAATATTTAAAAGAAATGGTCTAAGAGTTGCTTACCAATCATGATAATTTACATAGACTAACTAACGTCAATATAAACACTAAAATATCCGTGATATGAAAGCTAATGATCAAGATTGCAACTCTTTTTGTTAAAGGAATTTAACCATTTTTATGTATGTGAAAATATTTGTACTTTGTTCGAATGTATCCCTTGTTTGAATGGAAAAATTTTCATTCTCTAACATACACACTCACACACCTACACACGCACACACACACGCACACACACACACACACACCACACACACACACACACACACACACATACACACACATACACACAAATATAAAAATATATATATATATATAATATATATATATATATATATATATATATATATATATATATATATATATAATATATATATATATATATATATATATATATATATATATTTCAAAATACAATTGTTACACAAGAAAAAAATAGAGGATAATGAGAAGCCACAAAAGTTTTTTAAAATAAGACTTTGAAATGTAATGATAAAAAGCAGCATTAAAAACTGTCTCCAAACCTTAGAATTTAAGGAACTAAAACCTTGACAGTGATAAACAGTCGGAAACAAATAAAATTTATTATTCTATTTTATAGAAACCTTTCTCAAATGTTTATAAAATAATTTGTACCGAGCCTAAAATTCTTTACATTCATCGAATGATATTAAAAAAAAAAAAGTCATTAGTGAGCTGGGACCCTAAAATATTGAGTAGGAGGAGAAGCCTGAAATAAAGCTTCGTTTTTCCAGTTTAAATTAGTGGTTTTATTGATCTATATTATTAATTATCAAATTATTATTATTATTATTATTATTATTATTATTATTATTATTATTATTATTATTATTATTATTATTAATTATAATTATAATTATAATTATATTATTATTATTATTATTATTATTATTATTATTATTATTATTATTATTATTATTATTATTATTATTATTATTATTATTATTATTATTATTATTATTATTATTATTATTATTATTATTATTATTATTATTATTATTTATTATTATTATTATTATTATTTATTATTATTTTTTATTATTAATTAATAATAATATTAATTATAATAATAATTAATAATTATTATATATATATATATATATATATATATATATATATATATATATATATATATATATATATATATATATATATATATATATATATATATATATATATATATATATATATATATATATATATATATATATATATATATATATATATATATATATATATATATATATATATATATATATATATATATATATATATATATATATATATATATATATATATATATATATACTAAGTAGTTTTCCTGATTCTGATTAATATTATTATTATTAGTAGTAGTTTTTATTTTTGTTTTTGTTTTTGTTGTTGTAGTAGTAGTAGAAGTACTAGTTATAATAATAATATCAGTATCATTATCATTAATAATTATTGGTAGTGGTGGTAGCAGTAATAAAAACCTCAAGCATTCCTTAGCAAGCAATAACTGGCTAAAGAAAATATTGATTAACATTTTATGAGTTGAAGGAAACATATGAGGTTCTAACCGTAATTGCGCCTCTTCAACAATACAAGCCCCAAAATTAGTGCCTCCTATTAAATAAAATAACTCCAAATCCATCGAATTTCTACAATAAAGAAAGAAATAACAATGGCTTCGTTTATTCTGACAAGGATATTAATGTTCGAATCAATATTGGGTGCAAAATATAAATTATATATATACATATTGTATGTATACACATTCCTGTGTAAATTGTTATGGGTAAATGTAAGTAAAAATAACAGCAAATTATATAGTCTGATGTGTTTAATGAATCTTTCAGCTATTAATTCAAGAGGTTATAAACGCTTGGAAAGCAAATCGTGAATTATTTGTTAGGCGGCAAAAAAAAACATTGATTTTGGCAGAACTTCAATTCTTAATAGCTCTGTCTTTTCGTTAAACTTTTAAATTCTATAACAAATTTGATAAATATCCTAGCTACTTTTCACTGATGAAAATACTTGAAATAAATTAGCAATGCGGCGAAGTTTAAAATTTTTGCTTTCAGGGCTGCAATATTACCACAAATACAAAAGCAACATGGCTATCCTTAAATTGTAAACTTTAAAATATATATATATATATATATATATATATATATATATATATATATATATATATATATATATATATATATATATATATATATATATATATATATATATACTGGAGGGAAAAGGCCAGAGTCCATCACCAAACATATTAGAGACTGCAAAATATAAATATTTCTTCCAAAATGGTTTTTGAAAAGGCTTTAAGACAAAGAAATTGTGGAAAAAATAGAAGAAGAGAGTTTATTCATACATTTATTAGCAGAATTCCCGAAAGAATGAACTTCGTGGCTAATTTTGGAATTGGAAGAGAAAGAGACTCTGTGGAAAGACAAAGTAGCACAATCTCTCGTCAAAGAAGAACAGTGTTCTTTGGACAGATAATATTTCAGAATGAAAGGAACAGAGAAGGGTAGTGTTATCAATATCAAATAAAATAAATTATGAAATGACAGAAAGAAAGTCATTAAGAAAAAATAGGAAGAAATGATGAAAGAACAGAACCTTGAGGAACATCAATATTGACATTTCTCTAAAATAAAAATTCTAACAATATATAGACTGACGCAAAGTTCAATTAGGAAGTTTTCATTTTTCTCTATCAATCCTTGTTCTATATATATATATATATATATATATATATATATATATATATATATATATATATATATATATATATATATATATATATATATATATATATATATATATATATATATATATATATATATATATATATATATATATATATATATATATATATATATATATATATATATATATATATATATATATATATATATATATATATATATATATATATATATATATATATATATATATATATATATATATATATATAATACAACCAAACTTTAACCATTAAATTAATTGCAAACAAACAATTTCAGTTTTAAGTGGTGATGATTTTATTAAATTTCACCTAGTCGTTATTAATAAGTGCGCTACGCCCCTGTTCCAGTTATTGTTATTAAAATATTCAAGAGAAGCACAAATTTCTTGGGAAGCTATTTCATTAATGTTTACTTTTAAATGTAATTAATCAATAAGTTGTTACAAACATTCCTTTAATGATTATTATTAATGTAAATGAAATAATTTATTACGTTACAAGATTCTTCTTCTTCGTACATCAATGAAGCATTCTTGTTATCAGGGATTAAAGGTTAATATTTTCATATTATTCTTTCCCTTAAGATCACATGAACGAAAATGAAGTTGGAACTTCAATCGCCAGACGATGACGTCACGACTCGGAATTCCCAAATTCCAAAGAATGCAGTGAAATGAAAGCCCTTTCTCTTTATTTTGTAAGTATATATATATATATATATATATATATATATATATATATATATATATATATATATATATATATATATATATATATATATATATATATATATATATATATATATATATATATATATATATATATATATATATATATATATATATATATATATATATATATATATATATATATATATATATATATATATATATATATATATATATATATATATATATATATATATATATATATATATATATATATATATATATATATATATATATATTTCCACAAAAATTATAAAATCCAAGCATTCACATATGAAAAAATCGAATAATTTTTATAATTCATTAACATCAAAGCAATTCTTTTATAGCAAATGAACATAATTTAAAATGAATATAAAATGGACGTTTTATTCAATACAGTTCGCCTATTAAATTAGTTTTTACAATATATATATATATATATATATATATATATATATATATATATATATATATATATATATATATATATATATATATATATATATATATATATATATATATATATATATATATATTGCATGTTCCTTAGATTAATACACCACGTTGGTTTGAATTATTAATAAGAAGTCATTGTCCGTGTTGTGTGTTTCGCTCTCCCTTCCTCAATATTTATCGCTCAAATTATTATAAAGAAATTACGAGTATTCAGAAAATTAAGTCGTAGAAATGTAAAATGAAAATTATTTTCAAAGAAACACATTATTCTTAATTTGTTGAAATT
>SEYY01019642.1:100000-101714 GCA_009176605.1 Armadillidium nasatum
TATATATGTAGATGGAGAAGGGGAACGGTGAAAAGAGCAGAGGAGGGTGTACTAAGTAGTTTTAACATGTTCGTAGGTTGAGGGAGGTAGAGGGAGAGGAAGACCAAAGTGAAGATGGATGGATGGAGTGAGAGATATTATTGGTGAAAAGGGTTTGACTTAGGACGAAGGCAGGAGAGCTGCGGAGGACAGAGAGAGATGGAGGGTGGTGTTGGTGAAGGGGTTGGGGGAAAGGTGAGATGTGTATCTGAGTGTGAAGGAATTATGGTGAGCACCAACCCACGAGATTTGGAAAGGTGGGTAGCGATTTATATATATATATATATATATATATATATATATATATATATATATATTAATATATATATTATATATATATATATATATATATATATATATATATATATATATATATATATATATATATATATATATATATATATATATATATATATATATATATATATATATATATATATATTATATATATATATATATATATATATATATTTCAGTATATATATATATATATATATATATATATATATATATATATATATATATATATATATATATATATATATATATATATATATATATATATATATATATATATATATATATATAGTTATATATATATATATATATAATATATATATATATATATTAAATTATATATATTATATATATTATATATATAATTTTTTTTTTATATATATATATATATAAACGCCACCACTCACGGCAGAGCCCTTTTCAAGGAGAGGGCACACACACATGCACAAAGCTCATTCAAACACACACACACACACCTAACGCACAGCCCTCAGGTGGGCGCAGACGGAAGCCTTGAAGAGTGGAAGATTAAATACAGGAGGAAAAATAAATGATGGTAGAGAGTTCCACAGAATAGAGGTGGCTGGAAAGAAGGAGGTACCACAACGGGCTAGCCTGGGATTTCCTACGTCCACACAAAATTGGTGCGAAAGCAGGGCACCCCTTGTGCAACGAGGACGACGCAACGGTGGAGGAATGCGAGAGGCCAATTCCCTCGAGCACCTGCCATTGTAGTACCTGTAGAAAAGAGAAAGCGCGCCAACGTCACGTCGCAGAGACAGAGGGTCAAGTGAGTTTGAAAGTAGGGGACAGTTTATTAAGAGAGGAAGAGCCGGAGCCCCCCCAAATGTGAGAACAGTACTCCATACAAGGACGAATAAGACCCTTATATATTTGGAGTAACTGCTCAGAAGAAAAAAATTCTCGCAATCTGAACAGGACTCCCAGCTTCTTAGAGGCCGCTTTAGCAACCATTGTAATATGTGGTTTCCAAGACAGTTTGTTGTTTATGTTTAGACCAAGAATGTTAATGTTATTTACAGGTGAGACGGGAGAGCCATCGAAGAGGATAGGAAAGTTAGGAGGTGTTTTTGAGAGGGAGATGTGAAGAAGTTGAGTTTTTAAAGAGTTGAATTTTACAAGGTTGCTATGACCCCACCGGGAAATCCCATCCAGATCGGCAAGAATGGAATCGGAAAGTTGAAGACGAGAAGCAAGTCTAGAAGCAAAAGAGGGAGCAGATTTGAAATGAGTAGAAGAATGCAGAGTTGAATCATCAGCATATATATATATATATATATATATATATATATATATATATATATATATATATATATATATATATATATATATATATATATATATATATATATTATAT
>SEYY01019643.1:0-2500 GCA_009176605.1 Armadillidium nasatum
TGGGGCTCCGCAACAGGGGTCGAGGGTACCCCATCCTGGAGGCCCCTGGGGCCCCTCTTGGGCCCTTCTGGGGCCTCACCCTTTGTGCCTCGCTTTAGACCCTCTATATATATATATATATATATATATATATATATATATATATATATATATATATATATATATATATATATATATATATTATATATATATATATATATATATATATATATTTATATATATAAAGGCCATCTTTGGAGACTGATAAGAAATTTTTGGATGACATCTCAAATAACTTTTGGGGCAATACTGAGAACTTGCCTCCAAATTTTAAAATTTTGATAAATAAATTAAACTCCTCCCAAAAAATTTCAAAATCAAAAAATTTTGCAATTCTTCATAAAAAAAAAAAAAAGAAATTCCTCATTCAAAGTTTCAAAATCAAATGTACTTCAAAATCAAATGACAAATTTTTCAAAGTTTCAAAACCGAAATTTTCTAATCCAAAAATTTTTGAAAATTGACAGAAATGAAAATCAATCTGAAATTATTTTGGGCAACAAGAAAATTTTCATTGAAGAAGATTGCTTAATAACTTACAACGAATCGGAATATAATAATAATTTACGGAAACCAGAAAACTTCGATTTTTTGATAACGGAGGAAGGAAAAAAGTACAAAAAAATTTTGTTTTATTATTTCGTGAGTAATTTTTATTTAATTATTATTTTAATTATTATTATATTTTAATATTATTATTATTATATATAATTATATATATTATTATAATATATATATATATATATATATATATATATATATATATATATATATATATATTATATATATATATATATATATATATATAATTATTATATCATCCGACAGTGATGACTCATCTAAGTGTGAGTCAATGCGTGAAATCCCATTACATGGAGGAATATAATTGTCAGTTATAGTGAATTTTATTAATTTATACAAGTTATCACAGAGTGTTTACCATTTATCTCTTAGACACAGCTAACTCACAATACTAAACATTTATTCGTAAATGCAAGACTAATAAATTTTAAGAAATCTACTCACATAGGATACAATTATATTAGTAGTGGAACAATCTAACCAATAATTTGAGCAACTTATGTGGTTTGAACTTTCAAACTGTCATGTTATACTCTTGAAGCGTACTTACAAATTTAGTGAATATCTCCACTTGCTCAACAAAATATCTAATGTATTTTTCTAAGATTCATTTTAGCTTTAAATATTTTTAATAAGGAAAAAATTCTCATTTAGGCCTATGGGAAAAATTATGGTTTTGGCATTGGTCGTGATCCATTTGCCTGTTGCAAAGAAAAAAGATGCTTCATGACTGATAATAAGGACAAAATTCCTCATGAAGAGTTTGATGCAGTTATAATTCATTTCAAGGGTTTGAAAAAGAAAAATCTTCCAAAGAAAAGGTAAGTGTTTATTAAGGTGGTGATAGTGATGGTGATGGGGTCATGGTCATGGTCAGGGGGAAGGAGGTCAAAGTTAGAGGTAAACTCTTCTTATATATTTAATTTGCGAAAAGTTTTTCTTTTTGGAAAATTATTTAACTTACAAATTACTATATTCATCTCAAAAATAAATTAAATTTAAACTTTGTATATAAAAAAGTGTTATGCCTTATACTTGAATACACACAAGCACATGAATTGATATACATAAATTTGTGTATACTATTCTTAAGGGCCAGAGGTTCACATTAAATTCATCATAGTTGTAAATCAAGAGCAGGTTGAATTAAAGGCAGATATGCACATATTCAGAGCATTTGAAATTGTGCAAGTTAAAAAAAGTGGTGGAAAATAGAGAATGTGAAAATATTCCACATTTGATCAGTGTAATACATGTATGATTGAGCATAGCGGTTTAAGTCTCTGTCCAGAAAACCGAACAGGGAAAAGATTAGACTATACGAAAAGATTTTTTAAACTTGATTTCCTCAAAAGATTAAGCATGAGTTTAGATAGTTCATAAGAACAATGTTCATAATAATTAGAGTAGTATAGGAAGACTGATGCAATAATTCAAAGGGAAGAAAGAGAGAAAGAGAGAGAGAGAGAGAGAGAGAGAGAGAGAGAGAGAGAGAGAGAGAGAGAGAGAGAGAGAGAGAGAGAGTGGAGAGACTTTGGGAGACTTAAAACGTAAATTTAAAAGTCAATGTGTGAAACCAGCTAAAGGAAACTCCGGGAAGCCTCGCAACCGAGACAAATTTTTTTCGAATGATGATGATGCAGTTAATGGACAAAAGAAAGTGGAATTTTTTCAATTTTACTACAAATATAATTGCTATGGGAAGCTAAAAAATGAGATGATTCAGCTGACATTAAACATTAATGGGTTGAAGGAATGTTGGAGGTATGAGGAAAAGATTTCTAGAGTTGCAGGAGGACCGTACACAACATGGAGATTTCAGATATTATGTAGATGAAGAAATATGGAGAGTAAGTACTGATTGGCTGTAACACTGATA
>SEYY01019644.1:0-25000 GCA_009176605.1 Armadillidium nasatum
TAATATACAAAATTCAGCATTACATCACTATCTTATGTTTCAAGAAACGTACATTTTATATTTTCAAACTAATATATTTTAATCTTACCACTCCTAACCACAACAACTAACAAATTTGATTCGAAGGTCTTACCAATTAAATCAATACTTTTTACAAATGTAACCTTTCCAGCTAACATAACCTAACCTTAGTACAGTATGTCATCCCATATTTCTTTAGTAATCTGCGTAAACATTATACTATTCATCCATTTTTTCAGATGTTACGAATGGGACTTTAAACTAAATATTCACTACTAGTACATGATTCCCAGGACTAAAATAATCATCTACAGCTTTTAACATTTTTCAAACTCTTATATAACAGGGTTATAGTAGATCTTCTCTGTTTCTTCTACTCTTCTCAACTTAGCGTTCAAGTCTTCAAGAACAAAAATTATTTCAAAAGGTTCACTCACGAGAAATATATAGATTGTTAACTTCATGACGACTAACGAAAATATTGCTTCAATGTTACATAACATTTCTAAGTATCCTAAATTAACCTAACTCTATTTTCATCCCATAGATGACTACCTCTAAATAGCTATCTCGCTTCTAACCTTACGACGATTCAAGCCTATGAATAGATAATAACTAAACACAAACATATAATTTGACCTAATTGCTAATTTTAATTATTTTCATACATTATTTACCTTACAACCTAATAACCTTCCACAACACAAAGCTCTATGAGATTCCTATCCTAAGGATTAAAGAATATATATAAACGGCTACAAGTAATTTAAAATAGTTAAATGGGGATATACTCATCTTATCGACTACTCTTCAGTCTTAGATGAGTAATTTTAGTTAAACGTTTTAAGCATAACTGTAAAAGTGACTTACACTGACAACGGTTAATAGGCAAGTCCCGGCCTCGCTTTCAAGTGCATAAAGCGAGTCATAAAACATGTAAATGTTGCTGTTCTATAAAAGATTTTTTAAGTTTAGGGCGCATTTTGATATTTTGTTAAAATCATAATTTTATCTACTAAGTAAATATAAAAATATTTAATTAGATCTAAAATATAGTGATTTTGTAATACCATTCATAATTCTCCTTTGTCTTCTTTCTCATAAAGGAAAGTTTTATTTTTATTTGCAGTAACTTATTATAGGGTAAACTTTGCTCCTACCCTAGGATAAAGAATTGAAAATTCTCCTACTATACGGCTAAGTAATTTAAAGATAAGAAAAAGATTGAGAAAACATCACGAGCTCTCATAACGTGTGGTTTACTCCCTCTAAACTCGTGATGGCCTAAAGGGCAGTATTTTGTCTGCCTGGAAGGACGGCATATGCCCTTGTTGGTGAGATCCGCTCTTAAAAATAAAGATACTCATCTACTCGAAGACAATTCCTAGCGGAAATGAGGGTTAATATAAATTTAATGGCAATAACCGTGGTTACATCTTAAGACGGAGAATATTGATTCAAATATTCAGTGTTGCCTTTTTAGGATTTTTCTTTGTTTAGCGGATATTTTTAAAAAATAATTAGTACATAGTACAAAATTCACTGATGTAAAATAAATAATTATGAAATAAAATGGTTAATTTTTAATATCCATGAATAACCTGTTCAAAATTATCTCAGGACCTATAAAAAATGACGTCATGTCTTACTGTCGCCAGGGTTTACCATGCCAAAGTAAATTTTGACCATACGACGTGCCGTGAGTCCGTGACTGTAGGGAAGGGAAGACGAGGTAGAGAAAAGTACATATGTGCGACAACCGTATCTCTTAAACCTTTGATACCTGTCCTTTGACAGAATTTTGAAGTGTGTCTTTTGACAGAACAGATGAAGAAAGATAAATGAATCACCAGCATTTGATCTTTGTAATTGCATTGCTGGAAAAATTGAGAAAAAAAAAAAAAAAAAGTCTCTCTTAAACCCGGCCTCTTCAGAGTATAATTTAAGCCGTAGACCTAAATGATTTCGAGGCCGAAAAACGAAGATATTAGGCGATCCCTCTGACTGGGAGAATAACAGGACGATTCCTAACTTAAACGTTTTATAAACGGACAAATAAAAAAAAATCAGATTCGATAATCGGAAAAGTTTCGATACATCGATAATCGAGGGAAAATATATTATCGACATTTTCGATATATTGAAAATTAAAAATGTAAATATTTATACATTTTGAGTATCCCCATAGTAAATTGATATATTTCCCGTGGTATCCCTAAAAATCTGTAATTTGCGTACACTTATAGTCTGTGTTATTCATAGAGGTGTTATTACAGACGTACGTATCAAAAAATTTACCATATAGGGTAAAATTTGTACGTATTTGTTTTTCAATTGTATTTTAACTTCAGACCTAGCTCATAGTTTGGTCTAAAATTACTGATGTTAGTTTACAGGAATACTAGTTTAGTGTATATAGTTTACTTATAAGTTGATCTTGTAATTAAAATTGCAATTTATTTGTTATTACAGACGTACGTATCAAAGTTTACCATATAGGGTAAACTTTGTACGAATTTGTTTTTCAATTGTATTTTAACTTCAGACCTAGCTCATAGTTTGGTCTAAAATTACTGATGTTAGTTTACAGGAATACTAATTTAGTGTATATAATTTACTTATAACTTGATCTTTGTTCACAGGCTTGAGTGAGTCTCCATTCATATCAGTCTTTCATTCTAGTAAAGAATTTCATTCTTCATAAAGAACCTCTCATACTTTTTATTATTAAAAATTCATATGGATAGTACTTATGTGGAACTTAATAATTTTAAAAATATATTGCAACTATCAAGATGAAATGATCTGAAATTGAGTAAATTGGGGAAATTCAAGAGCAGAAAACGATTTTTGTACGTTAAAAATAAAATCCCATAAAATTTTAATAAAAAATAAGATGTACAATTATGGTGACTTTTACAAATTGTCTGAATTTGAAAAAAGAATTGTCCTTCAACCATTTCTAATTTTTTTTTTTTTTTTTTTCAATAAAGTATTACCAAGTTACTGCATCAATGTTAGAGTTACTTTTAAATTTACTACCTTTCAGAGCTAAAAAAGTTTGATTGAGCATTTAAAAATAAAAAAAAATGTTGAAATTATAAAGATGAAAAAAAAAAAATAAAATATCTTTACTTTCACAGAAAACTATGAATGAATTTAAAGTATGTTACTGCAAATTATACAAAATAGAACCTATATTAATATTTAATACCTATCTAGGGAGGCATGAGAGAATTTCAGAGGGGGTGTGCTAAACTGTAAAAAAAAAAAATGAATTTGAGTTCAATTACAGAACATTTGATACACTTGAAGGATGAATTAGGAAAGGATTTTCTGTATATTTCTTTGGAAAATGGTTGAGTATACCAAATAAATTTTCTAATTAAAAATGTGTTTCTCACTCAACTGTATAATCTCTGTAAAAAAAAATTTCCGTGGCTCACTTTTCTCGATGCTGCCCACAGGAAAAGTTTTTAAAAAATTTAAATTTTTCCTGTGTGCAACAACAAAATAGTTGGATATATTAAAGAAAAACTTGCAGAAGTTGTACAGCTGGGCAAGATACATATTTTTTATAAATTAGAAAATTTTTTTGTATACTTATCTATTTTGCTGCTGTGCACTGGAAAGTTTTAAAAAATTTTCTTGTTCACAGCACCAATATGATAGGGTACACAAAAAATAATACTAAATAAAAAAGTGTATTTTGCTAACTGTACAACCTCTGAAAATTTTGTGTAGATCAGTAAAAAAAAAAGTTATAGCAAAAATTTTCTGGTTTGTTTTACCCTGCTTTTGAACAACAATTTTTTTAAACAATAATGAAAATTTACATTATTTTAAATGCAAACTCTTACCTTTCATATTCTTGAAATCCTCTCGTAAGTTCAATAGTTACATACTCAATATATTTTTAAGGGGGGACCTTAGAAAATTTTTTAAATTAAAAAAAAAAAAAACCCTTCCCAAAAAGGGGGAAATTTTTTTGTCATCATTTATTAAACTACTATTATACAAAACATTGAAATATGAAGATTATTCTGCCAAACAAATCAAAATTGAGAATATAAATAGTTTCTTTCATTGAAAAAATTTATTAAAATTTACTTTTGAGGGTGGTTAGTATACCATTTTGTATATATATATATATATATATATATATATATATATATATATATATATATATATATATATATATATATATATATATATATATATATAATATTATAATATTATATATATATATAAGGGCTTGCTGTATACTACTATCTGGCTGAAAATGAGAAGTATCAGGTAATGAACTGGATAATATATAATATACTTATATATATATATATATATATATATATATATATATATATATATATATATATATATATATATATATATATATATTATATATATATATATATAATTATATATATATATATATATACCGCCCAATCTCCCTTATTATCACCATCTCAAAACTTCTTGAAAAACTATCCTAAATTCTCTATCCTCCAATTCATCCCACAACAAAACTTCCAACACGGGTTCAAACCCAACCATTCCACCACCACTGCACTTACCAACATCATCCAACTATAATAAACGGACTAAACCATAAGCCACATCACAAAACTATATTAATTGCAATTGACATAAACAAAGCCTTCGATACTGTCCGAGACATAATCTTAATCCATAAAATCCTCCAATCCAACATCCCAACAAATACTAAGAAATGGCTATCCAACTTCCTATCAGGCAGAACCGCCCAAATACAACAAAACGGCCTTAAATCACGTACCATCAACATAAAGAACGGAATTCCCCAAGGAGCCATTCTCTCCCCCACCTTTTCAACCTATACACAGCAGACCTCCCACAACCCCAAACAGCTTCCACCCACATCACTACATACGCCGACGACATAACTATTGCCACCACTCACGAAGACCTCTCCACCGCAACAACAACACAAGACTACCTAACACAACTCCAAACTTGGCTAGTAGAAAACAGGATGACGGCATCACAAAACAAATCCTCCATAACCCTCATAACAACAGACAAACACTTATCCAACACCTACCCACAAGTCCTACTAAACAACACCCCCATACCCTTCAACAAATCCCCAAAGATTCTCGGCCTAACATTTGACACTCACCTCACTTTCTCCAAACACATACAAAATACCACCACAGCCGCAACCAGAAAACTCAACATCCTCAAAACAGTGGCCAACACTGACATACAACAACATACAAACCTCAATTGCAATCTACAAACAATTTTATACGCCCCACCATCAACTATGCCTCCCCCATCTGGCACCCTCTGCTCTCCGACAAAAACTTAACGACACTCCAAATAACACAAAATAAAGCCCTTCGCACCATTACCGGCTGCACAACCCACAACCCCAACAACACCTTCATAACGAAACCAAGATACTACCTATAAGGAACCACCTCGAAATGATAGGCACCCAATTTTATGCAAAACCCGTCTACCCACACACCCATGTCACAAAACTATCCTCCAACCTACCAAACACAGACTAAAACAACTTCCATCGTACACCGGCGCCTTTTACAAATGGATCCTAAATCGCATTCCCCCTCCTCCCCCAATACCACAACAACCAAACATATACACACTCAACTAACACATTCATTGATTAACAGACCTCCAAACAGCATCCTAACGAATCCCCTCCCGAAATAAACCCCGACTTCAACAACCTCCCAAGACACTTACAAATCTCACTAGCAAGATTGAGATGCGGGCACCACCCAAACTTACAACATTACAAACACAATTTCAATTTAAACCAGGCAACATCTCCCACTTGTACCAGATGCAAAAGGGCCCCGGAGACCGTAATCACTTTCTTTTAGACTGTCCCTCCAACTATCACCCCAAAATCTTCTGGGGCATCACTTCTTTGAAAGATCTCTTGGACGAGACCGACTGCGGCGGGAGGCTTCATTAGCGAAGTGTGGCCGTCTCAACAAGGGGTGGTCAGGGGGTGAGAAGGTAAAAAAAAAAAAAAGGTAATACTATATATATATAATATATATATATATATATATATATTATATAATAAATATATATATATATATATATATATATATATATATATATATATATAATATAAATATAAAAAAAAAAAAAAAAAAAAAAAAAAAATATATATATATATATATATATATATATATATATATATATATATATATAATATATATATATATATATATATATATATATATATATATATATATATATATATAATATATATATATATATATATATATATATATATTTTTTTTTTAATTTTTATATTTAAGTACACTCCATGTAGCCTCTATATTTTGGGTGTAAGCTCCAGTTTGAGGATCCACAAAATTTTTACTGTGGTTCAAAGTAAGATGTTAAAAATAGTTCTTTTACAACAATTGATGAACTAAAAAACTTAAATTGGGTATTATACTCAGCATATGTCTAAGGGGGGCTCTTCCCCCCATACCCCCCAACCCGTGAGTGATGATGATATTGTCGACCACTTTTCCTTTTCTACGATTTGGGGTATTTTCCAATTTTTTTTTTCCAGAGAGAGTTCCCCCATTTGAGCTTGTGCCCTGGTATATATATATATATATATATATATATATTATATATATATATATATATATATATATATATATATATATATATATATATATATATATATATATATATATATATAATTGAAAATTAAATTTTGGTAATATTGAATACTTAATAACAGGCATCTTATAATTAATACTAGATTCAAAGTATTAAAAAGAAACATCAGTTCTGTTAGTTTTAGGTTTGACTTATTTTTATCAACAATAATGTAGCAAGAAATCTTTAGCTGATTCAAATTCTCTTATTCGTATAAAATTTAATTATTATTTTAATTATTTAATTAATTTTAAACATTTAATTAATTTAATTTTAATTATTTTTTTATTTTTTACATGACATGTAAGAAAAAGGAAGTGAAAATTCATAGACTAAAACATTTTAATATTTAGTACATAAAAATTTATTATGTATAATATATATATATATATATATATATATATATATTATATATATATATATATATATATATATATATATATATATATATATATATATATATATATATCAGGTTGGTGATTTTTTTGATTTTTTTAAAAAAATAAAAAAATAAAAAAAATCAATGATTTTTTTTGATTTTTTTTTTTTTGAAAAAAATTTTTTTGATTTTTTTAAAAATAAAACTTTTTTTTTATTTGTTTATTTTGTCATATTTTTGATACATAATGATATAACAGATATATTAGTTCCTTCTTACTGTGTTAAAAAAAACTTTAAAGTAGTTTATATATTAGAAATATAACTTCCTTAATATTTGTTCAAGATTTCATATAGGGTAATACAAGAATCTGATCTTCATTAATATAATTTATCCAATATAGAACTGTTAGAGTTTAGAATTCCTAATATATATTCAATCAAATCTTCAACAAAATTTTATTGAGCTTTAATCTAATGCAATTTGAGGTTATAGACAAAAGAGAAAACAGAAAAGACAATTCCTTTTAATTTTCAACCATTTAAATTTTTTTACAACATTATAAGAAAACAATATTCCTCTATATAAATTATAAAAGAAAGAAAATTTAAGCACTTTTGATGCATAATCATTAATCCAAAAATTAAATACATAACTTTAAAATATATATATTATATATATATATATATATATATATATATATATATATATATATATATATATATATATATATATATATATATATATATATATATATATATATATATATATATATATATTGCAAGTTATGTATTTAATTTATGGATTAATGATTATGCATCAAAAGTGCTTAAAATTTTCTTTCTTTTATAATTTATATAGAGGAATATTGTTTTCTTATAATGTTGTATAAAAATTTAAATGGTTGAAAATTAAAAGGAATTGTCTTTTCTGTTTTCTCTTTTGTCTATAACCTCAAATTGCATTAGATTAAAGCTCAATAAAATTTGTTGAAGATTTGATTGAATATATATTAGGAATTCTAAACTCTAACAGTTCTATATTGGATAAATTATATTAATGAAGATCAGATTCTTGTATTACCCTATATGAAATCTTGAACCAAATATTAAGGAAGTTATTTTCTAATATATAAACTACTTTAAAGTTTTTTAACACAGTAAGAAGGAACTAATATATCTGTTATATCATTATGTATCAAAAAATATGACAAAATAAAACATATAAAAAAAAAAAACAGTTTTATTAATTTTTAAAAAAATCAAAAAAATCAAAAAAATCAAAAAAATCAAAAAAATCATGATTTTTTCATAAAAAATCAATTGATTTAATCAACTGATTAAATCAATTTGATTTAATCAATGCCAACCCTGATATATATATATATATATATATATATATAATATATATATATATATATATATATATATATATATATATATATATATATATATAATATAATATATATATATATATATAATAATATAATCATGACAAATTGAATTTTTTTTTGCATTATGTGTATAAAAAGAAGCATTTCTCCTCTTTTGGGTAGTAAAGAACTTCTTTGTTCTTTGAAAATATTTCCTTCCTCTGAAAACATTCTTTCAAAATAAACTGAAGATGCAGGTGTTGCCAACAGTTTAGGAGCAGGAGTTTTCAGTTGTAATTATTTTTGCGATAAAAGCATTTTCTATCCTTTAGGAACAGGTGTTTCAGTTTTCATTATTTTTGCGGTTAAAGCATTTTCTATCCTTAAAAAATTGAAAACAATATAAAAAATATAAAATATTAATTAAAACATTAAATGAATATTAAATTGAAAAGTTTAAAAATATACATGTAAAATAAGTAGCGTACATCAGATGAGTAGACAAAGACTGACTTGAATATATGGAAAATATAGAAATAACTGCACTTGCTTGACCTGGTTTGCACATGTGAGATCGTACACAGACCGAGATTATATATATATACCTTTTTTTTTTTTTTTTTTTTTTACCTTCTCACCCCCTGACCACCCCATGTTGAGGCGGCCACACTTCGCTAATGAAGCTTCCTGCCGCAGTCGGTCTCGTCCAGAGATCCTTCAAAGAAGTGATGCCCCAGAAGAGTTTGGGGCGAGAGTTGGAAGGACAGCGTAATAGAAAGTGTTTCACGGTCTCCGGGGCCATTCCGCATCTAGTACAGGTGGGAGATGCTGCCTGGTTTATTTTGAATTTGTGTTTGTAATGTTGTAAGTTTGGGTGGTGCCCGCATCTCAATCTTGCTAGTGAGATTTGTAAGTGTCTTGGGAGGTTGTTGAAGTTGGGGTTTATTTCGGGAGGGGAGGTCTGTTGATCATGTATGAATGTGTTAGTTGAGTGTGTATATGTTTGGTTGTTGTGGTATTGGGGGGAGGAGGGGGGATGTGATTTAGGATCTGTTTGTAAAAGGCGCCGGTGGACGATGGAGGCTGTGTTAGTCTTTGTGGGGTAGGTTGGAGGAGAGTATTGTGACATGGGTGTGTGGGTAGACGTGTTTTTGCGTAAAATTGGGTGCCTATCATTTCGAGGTGATTCTTTATAGGGTAGTATCTTGGTTTCGTTGTGTAGGTGTTGTTGAGGGGTTGTGGTGTGCAGCCGGTGATGGTGCGAAGGGCTTTATTTTGCATTATTTGGAGTGTCATTAAGTTTTGGTCGGAGAGCAGAGGGTGCCAGACAGAGGAGGCATAGTTGAATGGTGGGGCGTATAAATTGTTTGTAGATTGCAATTGAGGTTTGTATGTTGTTGTGTATGTCTGTGTTGGCCACTGTTTTGAGGATGTTGAGTTTTCTGTTTGCTGGCTGAGGTGGTATTTTGAATGTGCTTGGAGAAAGTGAGGCGAGTGTCAAATGTTAGGCCGAGAATCTTTGGGGTTTTGTTGAAGGGTATGGGGGTGTTGTTTAGTAGGACTTGTGGGTGGGTGTTGGATATGTGTTTGTCTGTTGTTATGAGGGTTATGGAGGATTTGTTTGGGGATGCTGTCATCCGGTTTTCAACCAGCCAAGTTTGGAATTGTGTTAGGTAGTCTTGTGTGAGTGATGTTGCGGTGGTGAGGTCTTTGTGAGTGGTGGCTATAGTTATGTCGTCGGCGTATGAGGTGATGTGGGTGAAAGTTGTTTGTGGTTGTGGGAGGTCTGCTGTGTAAAGGTTGAATAGTGTGGGGGAGAGTATGGCTCCTTGGGGAACTCCGTTCTTTATGTTGAATGGTACGTGATTTATGGCCGTTTTGTTGTATTTGGGCGGTTCTTCCTGATAGGAAGTTGGATAGCCATTTCTTAATATTAGTTGGGATGTTGGATTGGAGGATTTTATGGATAAGATTATGTCTCAGGACAGTATCGAAGGCTTTGTTTATGTCAATTGCTATTAATATAGTTTTGTGGTAAGGGTTATGGTTTAGTCCGTTTATTATAGGTTGGATGATGTTGGTAAGTGCAGTGGTGGTGGAGTGGTTGGGTTTGAACCCGTGTTGGAAGTTTTGTTGTGGGATGAATTGGAGGATAGAATTTAGGATTAGTTTTTCAAGAAGTTTTGAGATGGTGGATAATAGGGAGATTGGGCGGTAAGAGGAGGGGTTTGAAGGGTCTTTGCCAGGTTTTAGTATATATATATATATATATATATATTTTTATATTATATATATATATATATATATGGATATTTGTTATAATATATTAATATATATTGTAATGTAAATGCATTATTCGAGTGACAACTTACCTCGACCAAATTTTCCAGGCTGAGAATGCCACAACCGAAGTTCTTTTGATGAAACCTGTGTAAGTGTCTTTAGAACTGACCTCATCAAAACTAACACTTTATGAATTTCTTTCAAAGAGGCAACTGGCAATGATGTTGGGTGACAATGAAAATGATTAACAAAATTCCTAAAAATATACGGTAACAAAGAATGTTTGCTCACCAAGTAGGTGATTTGACCTTACAAATTTGGCTTTATCCTTACTTTATGACAATTAAAGAAAATAATTGAACTGCTAATAATGGAATAGAACATAGTAAGATTTTTTTTTTTTTTTTTTTTTTTTACAGATCACCACTCACGGGCAGAGCCCTTTTCAAGGAGGGGCACAAAGAGGAAGTAATTCACTCACACACCCAATGCACATCCCTCAGATGGGTACAGATGGAAGCCTTGAAGAGTGGAAGATTAAATGCAGGAGGAAAAATTGATGACGGTAAAAAGTTCCACAGAACAGAGGTGGCTGGAAAGGAGACACTACAACAGGCCAGCTTAGTTTTTCCCACATCCACACAAAATTGGTGTTAAAGCAGGGCACCCCTTGTGCAATGAGGATGATGCAATGGTGGAGGAATGTGAGAGGCCAATTCCTTCGAGCACCTGCCATTGAAATACCTATAGAAAAGAGTGTGTGCCAGCGTCATGTCGCAGAGATAGGGAGTCAAGAGAGTTTGAAAGTAGGGGACAGTTTATTAATCTTTCAGCTTTAGACTCAACCCTATCGAGAAGAGAGGAAGAGCTAGAGCCCCACAAGATGTGAGAACAGTACTCTATACAAGGATGGATAAGACCCTTAATATTTGGAGTAACTGCTCAAAAGAATAAAAATTCTTGCAACTTGAACAGAACTCCCAGCTTCTTAAGAGGCCACTTTAGCAACATGTTTAGACCAAGAATGTTAATGTTATTTACAAGTGAGATGGGAGAGCCATTGAAGAGGATAGGAAAGTTGGGAGGTGTTTTTGAGAGGGAGATGTGAAGAAGTTGAGTTTTTAAAGAGTTGAATTTCACAAGGTTGCTATGACCCCACTGGGAAATCCCATTCAGATTGGCAAGAATAGAATCTGAAATATATATATATATATATATATATATATATATATATATATATATATATATATATATATATATATATATATATATATATATATTATATATATATATTTAGGGATGGAGTGAAGTAACGGTATCAGTATATTTTTCAGGTATCGGGTATCGGCATCAAAATTTTAAAATCTTAGTATCGGTATCGGTGTAAGGGGGAGCCTAGCGGATAGCAAAGGAGAGACCCTACACAGAAAAGATCATTAACTAAGATGAAAAATTTACAAGGGAGAATTATGAGGGAAAGAAAGATATAAAAAGATAGAGAACAGAGAGAGGGAGAGAGAAAGAGAGAAAAAAAGAGAGGGAAATGTGTAAGGCAGATGAGATCAGATCAGATCAAGAAGAATCTATTTGTTGCCCTCATTTTTGAGGGGAATTTTCTTTTCTTTTCTTTATATTACTTATTAATTTATTTTTAGTTGCAGTTCTATTACGCAAGGTCTATATAATTCAATTCCAATTTCTTTATTCAGTTATTACAACGTTCGAAGAAGTTCGCCGGTAGTTGAAGCGAAATAGACCTTCCCTAAGGCCAGTCCTATTTTATGGGACCGGGCTGTGTGGTGAAATGATATACGCAAAAATGTAATTTAAAAAAAAACGTTTATTAGAAAAATAAGAAAAATAACAACCTAACTTAAATATTTTATTTTTTTTTTTTCAATTTTAAATTTATTTATGGTACTTCTTTTTCTACTAATCTACTGGTTAGTATGTTACTGGGATCAATAGGGAGGGATACAAAGGACTCTACTTTTAGAGAGGGACAAATTGTTCTAAATAATGCTCTATTCCTTTTGATATTTTGACTAGGGATAGGAAGCCTAAAAAAAAAATATATTATTAATTTTAATTCCTCTTAACTATTCATAAGTAATAAATTAATCAATGAACAAACATAAATAAACTAATATATCATATGTTCCTAAATAATCAAAGTAATAAATAATACCTGATAAATAAATAATAATTCTTACCAATAAACAATAAATAATACCTAATACCTAACCATAAATATAAGCAAAAATAAGAAAATACTCTTAATAAAATGGAAAAATAATAATAATAAAAATTGTATAAAATGTACCTTATAGGCTTCCTTCTTTGTTTTTAGTGAACCAACTGTTTGGGTATGAGATCAGTATCTTTTAAATAACCTGTTTGTTTTATTTATTTCAAAAAGAAAAAAAACAACATATAATAAGATAAAGACATAAATATAAATTAAAACAATAGAATAAGGTTAATGAAATTTTTACACACGATTATTTTATAATTGATAATTCGTACACATATCTCCCCTTATATCAGTATCAATAAAAATTTTGGTATATGAATGGATAAGGTATCGGTATCGATAAGTATCGGTATATTTTCAGGTATCGGGTATCGGTACCTGTAAATTTTTAGGTATCGGTATCTGTTGAGAATTTTACCTTTTCAAATAAAATAGAAAAGGTAAATTTGTAAATTATGTACAGATTTTTGGGTGTTTGGGATTTTTAACATACAAGCGCTTAAAATGTGTATAAAACAACCAACTAACATTTTTCAGTATTAATATTTATTTAATTTCACGATGAAAAATCAGTCTAAAAAATATAGATTTGGTACTCAGTCACATACAGTCTCAAAAATCTTAGTCTGTCTTGAAATAAAAAGTTGATACAAACTCAGTCACGAATTTTATTCATCAGTCTTTTTGAATTAAATTTGTATCGATCCTTTGAAAAAACTGTGTTCAGTGTCTCCAATTTTTTATTTGTATATAAGTGTATAATATGATTTCAAAAGGATTTTAGGTAGATGAATACCTAGAAGAATCGGGTAGTCCACCCTTTTGCGAGCTGTAGGGGAGGAGATATATACATATAGGTATATATATACATATATAAAAAATAACTTCAAAAATATCAAGTCAATAAGAGTTTAATTTTTAGTAAGAAAATTTTCAAATATGAATAATTTGAGATTCAACGTGAAAGATTGAATCACAAAATTTTTTTTAGAAAATTTACTAATTTCCGAGGAAAATTTTCAATATGAAACAAAGTTCGAATTATTTTTAAATAAATGATTTCCACAATATAAATGTAAATATTTGAACTAAAAGTTCTAGAAAAATATGAATTTAAATTTTGCAAGAAAAAATTTTCACCTCTACTAAATTTTTAGTAAGAACTTTTTTAATATAAATATAAAAAAAGCTTACCGCTTAAATTTATGATAGTCCACCAACTGTAAGCGAAGGGAAGGAAACTGCTATCATGACCAATGCACCTCAAGTCCCGCCAGGGGTTCCATGTAGCGAAAAATGAATATAAATAGCTTGCAGGAAAAAATTCCAAAGAACATCCGAAAAAATTAATTGATTTTATTAACATTCAAAGTTTTAAATTCTTTAAAAAAGGAAAACAAACAATTAGAACAGTAGACTCTTCGAAAAATTCTCCGGAATACGAAGGAAAAGATCCTTGTAGAATGCAAGGCAGTGCAGCTTCCCTTCAGCAAGCCTCTCGCCACCAGATAGAACTTAAATATAAAATGGAATAATATTTGTTATTAATATGAAAACTTGTGCTTAGGTGCAAGTTTTCATATTAATAACAAATATTATTCCATTTTATATTTAAGTTCTATCTGGTGGCGAGAGGCTTGCTGAAGGGAAGCTGCACTGCCTTGCATTCTACAAGGATCTTTTCCTTCGTATTCCGGAGAATTTTTCGAAGAGTCTACTGTTCTAATTGTTTGTTTTCCTTTTTTAAAGAATTTAAAACTTTGAAATGTTAATAAAATCAATTAATTTTTTTGGATGTTCTTTGGAATTTTTTCCTGCAAGCTATTTATATTCATTTTTCGCTACAGTATCAGTAAAAATTTTGGTATCCCTCCATCCCTAATATATATATATATATATATATATATATATATATATATATATATATATATATATATATATATATATATATATATATATATATATATATATATATATATATATATATATATATATATATATATATATATATATATAGGGACCGACCGGGGCTGGAATTTGGCCGGGGCCGGGGTCACCCAAATTTGGCCGGGGCTGGGGCCGGGGTTCTGGCCGGGGTTTCCTAAAATTTGTAAAGAGGTCAAAAGCACTGAAATTTTAGGTTAAGAAAATTAGATATAAGGTTTATTTAATTGTAAGGAGGAGTAGAATAGGCAACATTTACTTAAATTAATGATTATATGCATTTTCTCTCTAAAAAAAAAATCAGAAAATTACAGTTTTGTATATTTAAAGTTTAAAAAAGTACAAAAATTAAAAAAAAATTATTCTAATTCATAATAGTGATTTAACATGTTTACCTAGGTAAGACCCAAAGGTAAAGTTTGAAAAAATGTAAGATATAAAATTATCAATTTAACCTGTATTTATACATATCATTGTTATTTTATTGCCATGTATCAAACTTGTATCATTTAGCTGCATTATTTAAAAATTATTATTTTGTTTATACTTTCAGTCAATATGGCTAAAAGATCAGCTTCTACAGTATTTGAATACTTTACAATGTTTCAGGATAGGCTCGAAATAGCTAAATGTATATCTAAAATCAAAACACAAAGATGAACATTCACTAGCAGAAAAGGAGCGGTCAAAAGAAACAGAAAAGAAAAAAATCTTAATTTTCTTATATTTTGTTTGAAATTTTTTTTTTATTATTTGACTGATTGAGCTGAAATTTTCAAAGTATGTGAATTTTTTCACGAAGTTCTGAGTTGATTTCGAGCATTTTTTTGAGTCTATAACGGTTTGAAACTTATTTGGACCCAAAGTTGAAAAAAATGAATAACTGGGTCAAACCACTGGTCCACATGAGCTGAAAATTTAACTGAATACCACCTTTGCCCCAATTTCTTGCATTGGTGGGAATAGATTTTTGATATCACGTCTAGAAAAAAGTTATAAGCACTTGAAAAAAAATTTGCAAAAATCGTACCCTTCTGGAGGAAAAAATTATTTAAAAAAAAAAGCTACCTACTATTTTTTTTTTATTTGTGAATATTGTTTAGAAGAGGAACAGGGCAAAAATTTTTATTTAGGGCATTTTTAAATGCCCTTTGTTTGAAGCGAGATATAGCCTCTCAAACTTTGGGAATTTTTGAAATTTGGCCAAAAATGGACCTTTTTGAAGGCTATATCTCAAAACCAACGAATCTCATCGAATAAAGTACATAGAGGAATTTGTAGCCCCACCCCTCCTCTATACACACCAAAAATAGGAAATGTTAGAGTTGTATTTTTTTAAAAAAGATTTTGCCTGAAAAGGTGGATTTTTTTAGTTCAAAAAAATTTTTTTTCTATAGTTGGTCAGTTTTTGGCTTATAACATTTTTTCTATAACTCTGGGAACAAAAGTCTATTAAAGGCTTTTGTAGCCCATATAATTTTGAATAAATAGTCCAACTTTCAGCTCATTCTAAAAAGTGGTTTGGCACCGCCATTCTATTGAAAAAGGGTAAAATTTCCACACACACACAAAAAAAAAAAAAAAAAACTTTTAACCGTAATAGACTCGGAAAAACGCTAGAAATGGACTTTTCTTATCGGTAAAAAATCTATATAACTAAAAGTTTCAGCAGAATCGGCTGAAAATTAAAAAAAAAAAAACAATTTTTTGTATAATTTGCCATTTTAACCCCGGCCGGCAACCCCGGTTTTCCCTGATTTTTAGCCGGGGTCAGTAAAAATGGCCGGGTTTGGCCGGGGCCCCGGTCGGTTCATATATATATATATATATATATATATATATATATATATATATATATATAATATATATATATATATATATATATATATATATATATATTACACTCAAATGTGACTTTTATTCCTACTCAATAATAATAATAATAATTGATAAAATTTAAAATGTGACATAAACTTCAGTCAAGGAGCAGCTATCTTCTACATAAATTATAAATTTCCTTTCATGCAACATTTTGGTATTGATCGATTTTTACCAATACCAATACTGATATTTACAAAAAATTTATATATATACTGATACCTGATACCACAAAATTAACCAATAGTAGCTAATATTGTTAATTTTTTTTTTTTTGCTTTTGTTTTTAGTGTAGAGAAATAAAAAAACATTTCAAGTTTGTAGATTTCATTAATAGAAAATGCCAGCAGTTGTATATAATAACCTATTGATATAATCTAAATCTGAGGATAATAGTGGAATCAAAATCAGTTTCTTGTATGATCCTGTAGGTTATTGTAGTAATGGATGATATGAGTATATAGTCCTGGAATAAAATTACATTCCAGCTTGGCCAGATGGTCTCATACAAGGATGTAAGGATGTTTATTTATGTTGGTGTTGGATTGGGGTGACTTTGGTGCATCCTGTGATATTCATAGTAGTTTTATTTATTTATTTTTTAAGTTTTACTTTATTGGAGGAGTCAGTGACTGTGTGACATGCTGGAGATTCATAGTTATGTGTGAAGGTTTTTCATTCATTATTAGTCATTTTGTGAAAATGTTCAGAAGATATTTAGTTTCCTTTTAACATGCAGAGAAAAAGTCAAAGGTTCATCAAAAATTGAGGCCAAAGATCTTTGGAGTGTTGTTGAGAGGAATCAGGAAATTTAATTTCTCTAAAAAGTAGAATAGCCATAGAGAGATGATTGGTACTTGTTGGAGGTGATTAGGGTAAATGTGGATTTTTCCAGTGATGGTGTTACTTTATTATTGTATATGGATGGACCTTGTGTTTTGATGGTTATGCCATTACTGAATTTTTTGAGTTTTTGGTGTTTGTGAACATTTTGAAAGAGGAAAGATGATAGAGTGACTCCCTTTGGGACACTGTTTCCTATAACAACTTTTAACGTATGAACAGCTAGGTAGAAATACCCTACTCCTTTTCATTAATGTTTTAATCACAGTCATATGCTTTTGACTCCAGTCCCTTCATTACTCTTTTCAATTTGAAAATGTCCAATTTAATGGCCAATGCTAGGAGAGTAGCATTTTAGCATCTGACCATAGATTTTTTTTTCTTCTCCCTTTTGTAACTGGGACTTAAAAATTTGGTTATTTTCAATGCCTTAAAAACTCAATTCTTTTACCTATTCACTAAAAATTATTTTTGAAAACACAACTCAAAACCTTAATATTCTTAGTATCCTCTTTTATTGTGATCTTTCTTGGAAAAGTCACATTGTATCTCTTACCAACATAGGAACATAGGAAAATAGAGACAGTTAGAAGCCACAAGGGCCTATCGAGACTGTCCCAGTCCAAACAAATAATAATAATAATAACAATACTAGTACATGCACAAAAGACTAGGTCTATCCCTTCCCTAGTTATCAGTTCATTCATGCAAAGATAAAAGCAAAAACAAGCCCAACTACACATGCAGCAAACAAGTTTCATGAAGTTTCAGTGTTCTGAAGTGCCTTTGAAACTTCTCTCATCACCCTAGTTGATTGCTGTGTAGGGGTGTTTAGAGTGTTATCCATCCTTGTATGGAATATGCTATGATTTGCAAATCTGAGGATGGACTCTGGGCTTTTCACATTATCAACTCTTCTGCTCTCACTTCCTCACTCTATTGTCTTGCCATCAAACTTTTGCATCTCTCTCTCTATACTATTGTAGCTATTACAACAAACTGCTCTTTTAAATTCTCAAATGGCATACCTCCTTATTTGAGGAAAGCTTGTTTAACTTATATCTTTTATCCTCTACTCAGCTCTCTACCCCCAAACTTAATTGCAATGCCCCTCTCTTTCTGGTTCTCTACAATTAAGTCTGCAACACATTTTTTTCTTCTATTTATCCCACTTTCACTTACACAATTTCAAACCCTGTACATATGTACATGTTAACCTTTGATTTGTTGTGTAGGCATTTACCCATTTTCCACCAGAGTTGACATGTTAAAAAAAAAAAAATTAAGTATATTTATATATATATTTTAAAATTTAGATGGATCATATATGCTAAAAGTAATTTATATCTGTGCCTCAGAATAGTTATAAATTGATATATTTTTCTTATTTATTTTTCATTTTTCAGAATTTAAAACATCTAACTTAAATTTTTTTAAAAATGTCAACTGAACAACTTTTACAAGATGAAAATGATGCAGAGAAAGGTGGAATTACTTCAGATTTCATGTATAATAATAATGTGGCCTCTAGTCATATTTATATCCGGATGGGTATGTATTATTAAATTCATTAGTCATAATAGTGTTATTTTTATTTATTATTATTATTATTATTATTATTATTATTATTATTATTATTATTATTATTATTATTATTTATAGTTCACCCATCACTCACAGGTAATTAAAGATTTGTATCTCAATGCCTCTTTCTAATAGTCAGTTATAAAATCAATCAATCAATCAGTCTATCTATATCTGTCTACATATATCTATGTAATATATATATATATATATATATATATATATATATATATATATATATATATATATATATATATATATATATATATATATATATATATATATATATATATATATATATATATATATAATATATATATATATATATATATATCTTTTTTTTTAATCTCCTCCGGTGGGCAAAGGCTGGAGGCCTACCAAATTCCACTGGTGTTGGAAAAACTCAATCCTGGTCGAAGGAGGCTAGCATGTCCAGATACACGTTGTTTGAAAGTATGCAAGTTAAAAGAAGTCGAAAAACAGACAAATGGAGTGTGTTCCGGACTTTACCAGTAGATTATATGTAAGATTGAGCATAGTGGTTAAGTCTGGGGTCAGAGAATTGGACAGAGAAAGGATGAGACTGTTTAGAAGGGTGTGTTGCATGAGCTTTTCTTAATGGAGTAGGTACACAACGAGAGAGTTTAGAAGAGCAGTGTCCATTGTAATAGCGATAATATAGAGAGAGCAATGCAACAATTCGACAGACAGAAAAAGATTGGAACACCCAACACCCAACTTCTTAGAAACTTGTTTAGGAAGAGAAATAATGTGATCTTTCCAAGAAAGATTACAAGAAAAAGATACACTGAGAATATTAAGAATAGATAAAGGTTCGAGATTTGTGTTTTTTTGAGGAAGATATCATAGTTGTGTGGAAGACTTTGTCGAGTGGAGAGATGGAGGAACTGAGTGTTTGAGGCATTGAAAACAACATCTTTTTCTTTACCCCAATTTGAAGTATGTGAAAGATCAGAGGTTAGTTGCTCCAAGGCTACCCTCCTCAAGTCTATTAACTGTGTTGGGAGGGATGTCTTTCAAACTGAAATGAGTAATAAAAAGTGGAGTCATCAGCATAGGATTGGAGAGGAGATGAAGTACAGAGAGAGAGAAAGTCATCAATGAAAAGTAGAAAAAGTGTTGGGAATAGGACAGAATCCTGAGGAACACTACTATTAATAGATTTAAAGAAAGAATGGTGGTTGTCTACAACAGCAGCTATAGAATGACCGGAAAGGAAATTATAGAGGTTGCAAAGAGAAGGATAGATACTGAAAGAGGGAAGTTCAATCAAAGCTTTGTGATAAACTCTATTAAAAGTCTCAACTTAGAAATAATTATTTTCATTTAAATATTAATTGGTTTTGACTTGAATAAATTTGATATTTAGTCATTTGAACTTATTAGAGATAAATTAATTTAGTCTTTGAATATTTAGAGTTTAATTTAGTTTAGGTTGATTTACAATTGTAATTCACACTTAAAACACATTTTGAATTTTGTTTAGATTTATTCATGATTCGTGTAACATAGAACGAATTGAAACTTTTACATCCACTTGTAAGTCATACTTGTATTTTTGAGTTTGAGATTTTGATTTTTGTTCAAGGTTTTTAAGACAAGTTATTGGTTTTCGGTCTTATAATTGACTTAGTTATAATTTGTAATTGTTAACACTGGTATACTATCTTTGATAATTGATAGTTCGTTTCCATCTGTTTTGAGTTGATTGGAGTTGAGATTTTGATTTGTTACATTTTAAATTCAGAACTGTTTTAAGATCCAATTTAATAGATTTTTAACATCTGCCTATTCAGTGTTGATTTCACAATTTTTATATTGGACTTCAAGATATCATATAGGATATTGTAGTTGTGATATCTTGGTTGTACCTATTATATATTGGAGAATAAGCTACAATATCTACAGACATAATTGGAAATAAGGAACAACAGATAGGAAATAAATTTAATTAAGGTAAATGAAAAGGTTTATTATAAAAGCCACAAAATAATAAAAGTAAAATAGAAAAACATAAGCGTAACAAGCAGAGTAAAATAGTAACATCTTTGAACATAGTCACAGGCATTAGGAAGCAAGAGATAGCACATAAGATCTGAAAAGCATAAAACAGTATTAGAATTAAATATAACACCTGGGTATAAGAACATAGATTGAACACAATGCACATTTAGAAATTAAGAATTATAGATTAAATCCGCTTTTGATGACACAATATACCCTGTTTTGCCATAGTGCATTCTAAAATACAGAACACTCATTTAGTAGCTACGATAGTGTTTTGCACATTCCCGTTGGACCTCTCCCACGGAAACAGTAATCATTCAATGGAAAATCAGAAAAGTACAACCCCTTGTCAAACCAGTAAGTGGCACAAAAATGCCAGAACGTCTCCTTGCAGAAGGCCGGGACCATTCTTGCGGAAGACTTGAAGAGACAGAACAAAACACAGAGATCGGATGAAGCCAGAGTCCTGAGGAAAGAGTTTAATTAACAGTGTAAGGGGAAGGATAAGAAGTTAGGAAAAGATCAAGTATGTTGGGTTCATCACCAAGATGATCAAGGATATCGGTAGGGAGATGTACCAGCTGCTCAAGGTTGTTTTGTATAGTAAAGTGGTAGGCGAGTTCACCAGCTAGATCATGAGAACTAGACGAAAGCCATCGGCGGTTTTGAATATTGAAATTACCTAACATGATGATTTCAGAGGAAGGAGGAAAAGAAAGAATGTTTTCTATTTTTGAGTTAAGATAGTAAAAGAATTTTTTATAGGTATGTAGAATTAGGAGATAAGTAGACAGAATAAATGAATTTCGTTGTAGATTTGCAAGAAAGTTTAAGCCATAAAGTAGAGAATTCAGAAGACTCCAAATTACAGACACGAGAACAGACAACATCGTTGTTCACATATGAGCAACATTCGCTTTTGACTGAAAATTGAGGATAGAGAAAGGAGAAGGAAACAGAGTAGGGTTTACTGTCAGAGCACTCAGACACCTGAGTTTCAGTTAATAATAAGAGATGAGGTCTAGAAGAAGAGAGGTGGTGTTCGACAAAGTTGAAATTAGACAAGAGATCACTAATGTTGCAGAAATTAATTAAAAATAGAAGATTGTTCACCAGGGCAAGCTGGCATCAAGGTCTTGTGTATATATATATATATATATATATATATATATATATATATATATATATATATATATATATATATATATATATATATATATATATATATATATATATATATATATATATATATATATATATATATATATATATATTTGAAATTAATATATTATATATATTATTTATATAATATATATAATATATATATATATATATATATATATATATATATATATATATATATATATATATATATATATATATATATATATATATATATATATATATATATATATATATATATATATATATATTAATATATTTATATATTTTCAGGCTTTCTACGAAAGGTTTATGGTTTACTTTCTGTACAGCTCTTGTTAACCACAGTTGTGGCTGGTGTATGTGCCTACTCTGAAGTTATAAACTCAAGTTTGAAAGACAATCCATGGGTATTTTTGCTTTGCCTTCCTTTGTCCATTGTATTGATCATCGCTCTACACATTAAAAGGTAATTTATATATATATATATATATATATATATATATATATATATATATATATATATATATATATATATATATATATATATATATATATATATATATATATATATATATATATATATATATATATATATATATAGGTGGGCCCATAAGTAATCATGCATAGGTTTGTTAACATGATTTTATATTTTATATTTCAGTTTTCATATAACTTTAAAAAAATAGGTTTGACGAAAGAGCAATAAATTGAAAACATACTTATGACTGGGTTAAAAAGCAGTCAGGAAGGTTTGCAATGGAATTTAATTGAAAACATGGAACGAACTTTACACTTGACACTGTGGCAAAGCTTATTAAAAACTTTTGAAAAAAAGAAGTGTTGCAGACCAACCGAGAAGTGGTCGAAGACTTACAGCTACCGATGAAAGCAGAACAGTATGATGCAGTGCTTACACAGAGTTCTAGAAAAAGTACATGACGTTGGATATTGAAATAGGTGTCAGCAAATCGAGTATCAGGCTCATTTGAAAGCAAACAGATATCTTCCTTTCAAATTGCATATAAGTGCAGCATCTGTGTGAAGACGACCCAGATAGATGAATGAAATTCTGTGAATTGGCAATCAGCAAATTGAACTAGGATGCAAGCATTTTATCAAAGATATTTAGTAATGCAAATTTTTACGTCAGTGGAGAGGTTAATCGTTAAAACATACGATATTGGAGCAATGCTAACCCTCACTGGATAAGTCCGACAAAGTTGGTGTGAACCGGGATATGGTGTTACAGAATTTTCGGACCGTTTGCAATCTCATGATAATCTAAATGCAGAAAAGTATATTCACAAGTTGTAAGAAACGATTTTCCTGTCTCTGCAAAACGAAAACAAGTGATTTCCCAGTTTATTTTCAGCAGATGGAGCTTCGTCTCATTATAATATTGACGCTCGTCAGTGGCAGTAATAACAGTGTCCGAGTTCTTGGTTTTTCGGCGTGGTCCTGTGGAGTGGCTTCCCAGATCTCCATATATCACCCTTCTTCTTATTTTTTTTCTTTGGTGGCACTTGAACCCTTGTGTAATAGGAAAAGATACGCAATATAAATTATCTTGAGTAACATATTGGAAACGAAATTACAAACAACTCCAACTGTGTTAATTTGTTCCTCAACATTTGGCGGACACGTAGGCAGGTCTATTTTGAAAAGAATGGCAGCTATGTGGAACATATATGAATAAACCTTGTTTTTTCATAATAAACTATATTGTACTTCTCCTAATGCATTGTTACTTGTGGCCCACCATGTAAATACCGTCATTTGGGTTTAATTGAACAAGCAACGTAAAATTGAACACCTTACAATTAAGTTTTATTTACATTTTTTTAAAAAATAAACAAACATCCTTTTTTGGTAGAGAAGTGTTTAAATTTCAGTGTTAGAAATAAATTTTAAAATTGATTTCTGTAAGTCAAAAAAAAGTCCCCCGTTTGAAATAATTTTTTCAACTAATTTCTATTATTTTAAGCCCTATAAATCTGTTCACATTTATTTTACGGTAAAATCAAATTAATTCGGAATTTTAAATAGTAAAAGTAATAATTTAGTTAAGATAGATAGATATAATTATTATACTATTAATGTATTAATGCGTTGTGGTAAAATCGAACACATGTTGGGGGATAATTGAATATTTATGAGTTTATCCATTTATGTTTTAATTCTGTATAGTTCTTTATTACTTATATTCATTAGAATATGCCATATAATATTTTTAATTTGAAAAAAAAAAATTTTTTTTTTATCACAGACTACCATATTTGTTTTATACCATGAATACATGTTACCTACCTTTTCCTTCTACAGAATACTCTTAACATTATGGAAATAAAACCTTGTGATATTGTAAAAATAAAATAACCTTAAAAGACATCCGATACAGAATTCTTTAATTTAAAGATCATTTAGGACTGTATAAGATAATATAAAAAAAAAAAAATTTTTTTTTGCCATATTAAATTAAAAGATAAAAAGACGTTGATGAAATTTAAGTATTTTTGTTTTTTTAAAGTGTAGAGTATATTTGTATGTAGTA